>ML859868.1:9944-35151 GCA_009831015.1 Picea engelmannii
TTTAATTTTCATGTTTAACAAATCAAATAACTATCTTTTTCATGAGCATATATCATGTAACATACAAATAGGCCTAGAGGTACATATCTCAATGTCTAACAAGGTCTAACTGACTCCAAACAAATGCTAAACTTTGAACTATCGAGATTGGTTAAACAACAATGTTCTAACTACCTAAGGTCAAAATACGGGGCATTACAGCTGGTAGCTTATCTCTGAGAATAGATGTGGCCGCTACTCGCATCCATGAGAAGATGATTACAATGAGGCTCTGAAGGCCCTTTTACAATAAATGGGAATGCCAAAAGTCCTAGACATCCAAAAACCTAACCCTGGGAGATGAAGCGCCAAAATTCATGTGGGCCCCGTTTGGGTAAGTTGGTGCATCAACTTCCCGGGGTCGTAACTTTTGCATACGATCTCTGTTTTAGGCGTATGATAGCTCGTTGGAAAGATCTATCCGAGACCTACAACGCTTGAGACAAAATAGCATTGTTAGATGTTGTTTTGTGAGAGAAACGTACCCAAAAAAAACATCGTTTAGGGCCTCAAAATGGCCCCGGAAGTTCAGGACCCGAAAAAACTGCTAAAAATAGTAAACTGTGCGAAAACTGAAAAACTGAAAGAAGCAATGGTGGGGGCCCAAGTGGAATAGGTGGATGGCCACCAATATCCACCTGGATCAACAGTTTAATTTTGATATTTCCATATTTGAAGGTCAGATAGATGCAGATGCCCTAGAAAAATGGTTAAATTAGTTAGACAGTTATTTTTCTGTTCACCATTTTTTTGACAGGGAAAAGATCACCTTCGCACTCCTCAAAGCTCTCCCCGATGTCAAACATTGGTGGGAAACTTACTAGGAGCAAAGTTCCACAGAGGAGTCTGGAATATATGGGGTCGAGACCACTTGGGATTTTTTTGTGGATGCAGTAAAGGAACAGTATTACCCTGTTGGCAACTATGAGGACCAGTACATGAGATGGACCTCACTGCGGCAAGAGAGGGGCCAAGAAGTTCTGGAGTTCACCAATACCTTCCATACCTTGCACACCAAGATGGTTATCAAAGAATCTGAACGACATTTGGTTCTAAAATACCGTGGGGCTCTACATAGATACATCCAAACTGAAATGGATTTTATGGACATCTCATCACTCGGTGTTGCTTATCGATATGTTGTTAAAATCAAGCAAAAATTTAAGCACCAGAAAAAATGAGAGTTTGGGTCTACAAATCCGCAACAACCAAAGTATGACAAAGACGGACCTAACAAACAGTCTCCTGAATGTTGGGTATGTGTTATATTCTTTGCATGTGTGTGTGTGGGTGCGTCAGATATGACAATTGTGTCTGACGATCCCTTTAGTAGCGACTATTGTGTTGTGTGTGATGGGCGCTTTCCTAGGGGGGTCCCAGGGGGGGTCAGGTATGCCTCTCCTCTGGTTACACGTAGTGTTTGGCAATGAGTGGTAGCCCGGGGCTGACGGAGTTCGGGGCAGTGCCCCGAAATTTTTTTTTGGGCAGTTTTTGCTATTTTTAGCGGATTTTTCTATTTTTAGTGGTTTTGTAAATTAATCCTGGATTAAGGGATTAGGGTTTTGGTATCTACGGAATACCTAAAAATATTGTATATATATTGTATGGTGAATGGTGAAATTTGATATAATGAATATAAGAAAGGTTTTCCCAGTTGAGGGTTTCTGGTATAAAATATCTATGTACTCTGTGTATGAGCCATTGATTAAATTATGTTTTGCTTAAGAATCTATATGCATTTCTTTACTTCACAGGTTTAAAACTTACACTGAAAACCAGTCCAAGCCACATGAGAAGAAGGGTAACGGGAAGACAAAGAAGGACACCGTAAAATGGTGCGATTTCCACAAAATCCCATGGCACAACACCGATTAATGTCGCTCAAAACAATCATTGGTGGCCGAGATCAAAGACAAGGAGTCGAACCTTGATTCGGAATCTGATTATGAAAATACCGGTAAAAGACATCATCGATGCAGACCCCACTGTTATTTTCACAACCGTAGCAATTCAACCAGAAGAACCAACAGAT
Organism: Picea engelmannii; assembly: GCA_009831015.1. Taxonomy (NCBI): domain Eukaryota; kingdom Viridiplantae; phylum Streptophyta; class Pinopsida; order Pinales; family Pinaceae; genus Picea; species Picea engelmannii. Next base: position 12,016 of record ML859868.1, read on the forward strand.
CCAAAAGAGGGAGAGCACCTTTTTCATTCACAGATGTGGGTGAAGGGGACCCCACTGCATTTTATTGTTGATAGTGGAAGCCAGAAGAACCTCATCTCAGCAGAGGTTGTCAAACAGTTGGGATTGTCGACAACACCACACCCACAGCCATACAACATCGGGTGGCTTCGCCAAGGATGAGATCTTCGTGTCAACCAGCAGTGTTGATTGTCATACGACATCCAACCCTTCAAGGATGAGGTATTATGTGATGTTTCCCCATTGGATGTCTGTGATGTTCTCTTAGGCCAGCCATATATGTGGAGACGCCATGTTGTTTATGAGTCTCGACCTCACAGTTTCATTGTTTCTCTAGGGGTCATCTCTACATAATACCAGAGGTAGTTCCAACTATTGTTCCACCTAAACAGTGTCACAAGGTAATATCTCATACTGCAAAATTCAGCTTCTTCACAATCTATTCAAAATGGGAACAAAAGGAAACTGCAATCACTACAACCTCACCCCAAGCACCTTCTATCCAACAGAAGCAGGTCGACAAGGTTGCAACAAAGCGCAAAGATTCATTCTGCACACCATCCTCTCATGTAGCTCGACTTGTTGAACATCCTCAACCTCAACAAGTTTGTGACAGACTTTCACAAACTAAGCAGCACGACGTCTCCAGCAAGGCAGCCAACTCACCAAGATTTAGATTCAGCAAACGTTTTTTCCTCTCCCCCGGGCACTCAACGCAATGGAGACCATTGCTTCCTAAAGAGGGAGGATTGATCTAGGTGGATATTGGTGGCCACCCACCTTTTCCAACTGGCTCAAAACAATTTTCTCACAATTTGGGTAATTTACTATTTTTAGCAGTTTTTAACTTCCGGGGCCATTTTGAGGCCCTAAACGATGTTTTTTGGGAAAAAAATGTTTGACTACTATTTTTCCTTTGACATTGTGACTAAAATGAATCTCCTCGATGATACCTTTCCAACGAGCTATCATACGCCTAAAACAGAGATCGTATGCAAAAGTTACGACCCCGAGAAGTTGATGTACTAACTTACCCAAACGGGGCCCACATGACTTTTGGCACTTCATCTCCTAGGGTTAGGTTTTTGAATGTCTAGGGTTTTTTTCATTCCTTCTTATTGTAAAAAGGCCTTCAAAGCCTCATTGTAATCATCTTCTTGCGAATGAGAGTAGTCGTCACATCTCTTCTTAGAGATACGCTGCCACCATTCTAGTGAGTCTTTCACTCTGTATTTTTTACAGTCTCTGTACATTTCTTTCATTAATAGAAATTGTGTTTACTGTATATCTGTGTTTATGGTTGCATCTCTGATACATTTATGTTATATTATTTAATATCTATGATATCTCTGTGCATTTCTTTATTATATCTCCACTCTCATTTCGTGCCAAAAATAATCCGGATCAGTTTGACCATCAATTTGTGGATGAAATGTTGTGCTCTTTTTCAACTTGGTGTCCATGAGTGCCCATAAGGTTGACCAAAAATTCCCAAGAAATCGAGAATCTCAATTAGAAATAATGGATTTGGGCAACCCAAAATGCACCCATACATGTTGAAAGAACATTTGTGTCGTTTGTTCAGCTGTAACCTGCTTCTTACAAGGCATTAAAATACACATTTTGTTGAAATGATCAACCACAACATAAAGATAATCGTTATTCTTTTTAGATATAGGTAATCCTCCTACAAAGTCCATGGAAATGTTTTCCCAAGGACGAGAAGGAACTAGAAGTGGAGTATACAATCCTAACTTTTTGTTGCTAGGCTTACTTGTAGCACATAAAGAACATCCTCTTACATATCGTGATACACTTTCATTCATTTTAGGCCAATAGAAATACCTTTACAAATTAGCCACCGTGTTTCCTACACCAAAGTGGCCAGCAATAATAGAAGAATGTGCTTCCCTTATGATGTTGACTCTTTCACCATGTGGAATACATAGCTTGCCAAGATGATACAAAATCTTATCATGCACATGGTAAGTTGATTCCTCTACTTGGTTAGCTTGACACAAAGTTTCATATACATCTTTAAAATCAACATCTAAAGCATATTGTTCAACATAGCTCTCATGCGTGATAGAATTATGTTAAGAATTATTGAAGCACTAACAATAGGCCTAGAAAGCATATGAGCAACTTTGTTATAAATTTCTTTCTTATACCTGGTAACCAAGTGCAATTGTTGTAGGAAACCCATCCATCTGAAGTGCCTTGCTTGTTGTATTTTTTTGTGTGATTGCAAGTATTGCAATGGTTGATTATCTGTGTGAATAATAGTTTCTTTTCCCAACAAATAGTGTTTCCATTTTTTCACACTTTGCACCAATGCATACAAATCCTTGTCATGTGTAGGATAATTAATCACAACACCATTAAAAGTTTCAGAATGATAACAAATGGGCTTACCATGTTGCAACAAGATTGCTCCCATGGCATAATTACTTGCATCTATTTGTATCTCAATGGTTGTCTTAAATCAGGAATTGCAAGAACTGAAGTTGAACTAATTCTCTCCTTCAATGCATCAAAAGTTTTTTGTTGCTTGTCTCCCCATTGGAAAACATGCTTAATGTTTATCACAGCATGTAATGGAGCTGCAATTGAAGAAAAGTTAGCAATAAACTTTCTCCAATATTGGTATGCTCCCAAAAATCTTCTAACCTTTGTTACATTGTTGGGCTTGGGCCAATCTAAAATGACTTTGACCTTTGAGGGATCTATCTTTAATTGTCCCCCTCCAACATTATGTCCCAAGTAAACTAATGAGGTCTTTCCAAACTCACATTTAGACATCTTTAAAAACAAATTTTCTTTCTTCAAGACATCTAAGACTTGCTTCATATGCCTAACATGTTCTTCATGAGATTTGCTAAATATCAATATGTCATCCAAATAGACAATCATCAAGAAAAGGCCTTAAAATGCCATTCATAACTCTCATGAATGTTGCAGGAGCATTACAAAGCCCAAATGGCATAACCATCCATTCATACAAACCTTTCTTTGTTTTGAAAGTTGTCTTCCATGTGTCTCCTTCAACAATCCTAATCTAATGATAACCACTTCTCAAGTCCAACTTAGTGAAATACTTAGTATCTTTCAATTGATCAAGCAAATCATCAATTCTAGGAAGAGGGTAATGATTCTTTACCGCAATCTTGTTCAAGGCTCATAAATCTACACACATACGCCATGTACCATATTTATTTGGTACTAAAACTATTGGTGACCTGCATGGCGATGTGCTTGGCATGATCACCCCTTTGTCAAGTAATTCTTGGATTTGTTTTTTGATTTCAGCATTCTCCATGACTGACATCCTGTACATTCCAATGTTTGGAAGATGACAATCTTGTTGCAATTGGATCTCATGTTGGATACCTCTTTTACGAGGCAATCCTTTTGGCTCCTGAAAGATCTCATCATATTTGTTAACAACCTCATATAAATCAGATTTTATCTTTACATCACATCCTTGGAAAGCTTCTTTTTCAACATTGTCTTTGGGTTTGATCATCAAGAGTACAAAATTATTACTAGCATTGACTAATGTCTTCATTTGTCCAACATTTACAAGTGATAAATTCAACTTCTTGGTTTGTGCTCTAACAATGTACTCAATTTCATTTTTAAACAAATGATATGTGTTCTCATGACGATGAAATATGGCTCTCCTATCATATAACTATGGGCTTCCCAAAACAATACCACAAATATCCAATGGAATGACATCAAGCTCTACCTCATATATAAAGTTTGCAGTGATGGCAAATCTGAGTTTACACCTTTTTGTCCCATGCAATTTGGCATTGTCACATATCCAACCTAGAGGATGTGGTTTAGGATGAGGAGTTTTTTCCAAATGCAATTTCTTGACAGTGTCTTCAGAAATGAGGTTTGATTGTGATCCAGTATCAAATAGAGTATTTTATTTTATTTTATTTTATTTTATTATTATTATTATTATTTTATGTTGGGGAATCGGCAACTGGCGGTTCTCGTACTCGCATGACACATGGTCAATACCCGTCCGCTGCCCATATACCCCCAGGTGCGCCACACATCCCGCAAGCATGGAACATAGATAAAGCAGGGTGAGAATCGAACTTGAGACCTCCTTTACACAATTCCTTCCATTTACACGGCACATGCCAATCGGTCTACACCCCTGTGGGCAGTATCAAATAGAGTATTTATCTTGGTATGCTTTGAAATAACCCTTATGTGGAAAAGCTCTATTCTTTATTTTTCATGTTGAGTTTCAGTGAGGCTACTACTAGAAGAACTAGTACTAGCAATAGATTCCTTACCTTGAAAACCCATGGATGTGATTTTTGTTTCATCTCCAGAATCAGATCCTAAATCATGTTGTGTAGTTGCAGTAGTCTTTGGTTTCCCTTTGTTGTTTAACTTTTTGGGTCTCATTTCAAGATGAAGTTTCCAACAGTGGTCTTCATCATGGCCATCTTTTGAACAATGTTTACATGAGATTTTTTCTCCCTCTTTCTTGACTGAAGCATTCTTCTTTCTATTTCCTTTGAATTTCCTCTTTCCTTTATCTCCATTATAAAATGGCTTCTTTCTGCCCTCTTGAGGAGCATTCTTCCCTCTTGCTTCTAAATGAGTTTCATGTACACAAACTTCATCTAGATTTGTAGGGTTAAACATGAGAATTGTGTGTCTCAAGTAGCTATGCAATCCTCTAATGTATTTGAGTAAAGTTTCTTGAGAAGATAAATCTATACCCAAAACCAAATCTCTTCTCCTAAATTCTTGAGTGTATCTTTGCACATTTTTCCCTTTAGCTTGCCTAAAGTTTTGCCAATCCATGATAGCTTTCTACATGTATGCTAACGAATAAAATTGTCTTTTAATTGTAACAATAAAATCATTCCAAGAGGATAAAACTTTACCATGTTTTTGCATGTCCTCTTGAGTTTTGGCTTCCCACCAAATGAGTGTTGCACCTTCCAATCTAAGAGAAGCAAGTTGAATCTTAGTTTCATCATCATGGATTCTTTGTATCCTACAATACACTTCAATCTAACGAATCCAATTATCCAATTTCTCAGCATTTACCTCTCCATTGTATATATGCAATTCAAACTTAATATCAAGCTTAAGAAAAGGAGTTGTAGAGGAATTTTACCATGTTCTTTTGGAGAATTTGGAGATGGTTGTGAAATGCTAGAAGAAGTGGAAGATGGAAGTGAAGGAGGTGGAGTGTCACCATTTCCTCCATTTCCTTTTGGAGTTTTTTCACCATTACCTTCATCACCTTTTGGAGGATTTGAGCTTTCTCCTTGCAACCTTGCATTCCTTTCTTCAAATAAAACTTTCACCATTTCTGTCATATCATAAAAGGATTTTCTGAAAGTTTCCTCTTATGAAGTAGGAATTTCATGACTCTCCTCATGAGCCATACTTGGTGAATGTCTCCTTGAAACTTGAGGTGATTGAATTGTTCTCCTTCTTGAAAGTTGAGAACTTGCCTCCACAAGTTGTCATTCTCCTCTTGTGACCTTCAACCTTGTAAGCATCAGAAAACAAAACACTTGCAAACAAATCAAACCTTCAAAAACCTTTGATCTGATACCAACTTGATATGAAAATGAAAAGGTTTGTGTATATAAAATTGCAAGTGGAAAATGTATGTGTCTTGGGAAATTGGATCAAGTTGCAAGCACATGAAATTATTGAGTTTTTACTTAAAATGAACAACACAAATAGCCATAAACAACCATCAAAATAAGCACATAACACAGCAAAATGATAAAGGAGTTCACCCCTCTCTTGGGCTACATCTCCTGCTCCAGCTTCCAATGGATCATTTTCATTATATGATCAAAAGTGTTAAAACAATGCTTTACAATGCTCAAAATGCAAAATAGATGGCTCCAATGGCTTCAGAATGTCCAAAAACCCATGTCTTGGCTCTTTCTGCACCTGGTTTGGCCAAAAAAATGAAGAAAATACTCTTCCTGGAAGTTTTTCCCCAAATGTTACTCTCTCTGCTCTCCAAAACGCACCCACTATACAAAAGCTCGTCCTCTACCTCACCAAACCTATCTCCCGCACGCAATCTGGGTTGTGGGCAGATTTATTGTGTCATTAGTCGAATTAGCGCCCTCAATCCCAGAGATCTCAGCCGCATGGGCCATGTGGCCAGGTGTCGAGCTAACCACCTGCACCTGCTTTCTATCCCCCCAACAACTCGATGCCCTCGGTCATGTGTTAGGTGTTGGTGGATGTGTGACCAGGGTTGGGGCTTAGCCCTAACCCTTTTCCTGCAGACGAAACCTTAACTCAAGTTTTAATATAAGTTTTAATGTATAAGGTTAAGAAACAATGGTAGGAGGGATGGTGGCCTGACCTACGCGAAACCCTTGCCCCTGTCGGAGGTCACGGATTCGACCCCCGCAGAGCCCAAACCAATATTTTACACAACAAGGGGGTGCCACAGGGCACCCTGCAATAAGCCCACAAACACAACTGCCACTTGACACGTGTCAACCATTTGTTGGTCCACATCACCTGTCGAATCAAATCACATGCCCAGTCAGCAATCCAATCACCCTACAATGTTTTCTTTCCTCCTTAGTTGTATTGTTGTATGGATTGTCAGCCTGTACAGATTGTACGAACTATACAGTTAGCAAAATTTGTTTGTTTGGGAAAACGAACAGAACACTGTATCTTTGCCATACAGACTTTGTTTGAGCCCGTTCAAGTTGCGTTGGGATCATGAGGATGAGAGATACGCAATGAAACCATTTTTCGAGTAATTTCAAACACTTTGATTTTTGAGCATTTTTTTATCCCCTGGATCAGGCAGCCAAAGGACTATTGAGCATAGAAGGGGAACACTTCCTTGGGTGTGATAGGTGTGTGGGGAATGAAGAATTGTGGGCTAGTTACAACAGTGGGTACTTAGGACTGGGAAATTCTGTTGAGTTTCAGAACATACCTTGTTGTTAGGAACCCTTTTTCCCCTGGTGGAGTTGTGCCCCAGCTCGAGGGTGACATGTTGTTGAAAGCTTATGAGCAACAAAATCTATGGATGGGAGGAACGTCTTAGTCAAGGTCACAGTTGGTGACCTTCGTTTAAGATAATTGTTCCTTATGTACTTATCTTACTTACCACGTGAAATTTTTTTGTCTATGTTTGACATAGGTTAAATTCTTATATGTGTTATATATAAGCATGTGATATTATTTTGTTAATTGACGCATGCTCATGTAAGTATAGTGCTTATAGCCTGTATTCGTAGTTGTGCATAGATATGACCAATGTGGTTAGTCTTGCTTGTTAAGTTATCCATGTAATTTTGGTTATGAGCCTACAAGAAGAGGATTGAGTGGCCAAGTGTGAAGGAAGGTAGCATGTGTACACTAAGAGACTGGAATTTGTGTGTGCAAACAAAGAATTAGATTTTGTGCACAGCGAAATCTGAGTTGACGCATGATGACTAGTTGGTTGTGTGTGTGGTTGCAGTGTGTGATCTGAATGTTAGTCCGCACAATTTGTGAGCGAGGTTTTGAATTATTCGTTATGCTTAAGTTTGTAATGAAAAGAGAATGTTGCTTCTGCTCTTACGAGTTACGTGGCGCGACTCAAGTTCGGGTTGAGCGTGTTACTTCAAGAGATACTACGTGGAATGTGTTTAAAGTATATTTTGTGCAGTGTACTTCTAGAGTAACATTGGTCAATGGTATGTTGGGAATGTTATAGTTTGGTTGACTTCGTTCTCCTGAAGTTGACCATGTGTAAGGTGGTAATGGGACTTAGTGGGTGACTAGGTAAGTTACAAAGTGGTATCAAAACTTGTTAGAGTGTTTTATGGAGTAGCATGGCCCAACCTCTATGGCTATGGATGTTACAAATTGGTATCAGACCTATTGGTTCAACACTGGACTTACATGGGCCATAGACTAGCATGAATAGATGTATGCACTAAGAATTGGCACAGCGTAGTGCAGAGTTTCGTTTGCACGGAAAACCAATGGGGTGCGGTATAGAGTTGTGATGCACGCAAAGATAGTGATACGTGGGTGTGCACACTAGAATTTGGAATGTTAAAATCATCCAATAAATCCAAGGAAAGGATTCTCACAAAATGGTGCAAAGTTTTCATGTAGTTGTTGCATGAAATAAACTAACAAATCTTGTTGTCTATATATTTTACAGAATTTTCAGCGAATAGAACGGAACAAAGTCAGTGCAGAAGGTTGAAATTATGGAAGATGTGCAAAGAACTTATAGTCTTACTGATGAATTTGGGGATATGTATGTCAATTTGGGTGTTGATGGTACATAATCCAAGGGGGAGTGCGTGAGCTTGGTAGAAACTGTAATAGTATTGCAGAAAGATGTCTGGAGTTATAAAGTTGATAATGAAAGGCTTATGAGAACCAAGGTGCAACAAGATGACTTCAATGTCAAATTGATGTAGAGCCTGGACATAATAGAAAATAAGATGGATAAGGAGACATAGACAAGTAGATCCATAAGTCGTAGGTCTCATGATGAGAAAATAAGTGTTGGTAAGCATTCTTTTAGGAAAGTGTGCAGTAGTTAGAGTCCATCTCCTGTCAGAAATCATAAGAGAATGATTGGGGTGGACAAGCTACATGGAGAAATGAATAAGATCAAGCATCCTACCTTTGATGGTGAGCACAAGAAGGACAAAAATGAGGAGACCTGGTTGTTAGGTATGAGGAAATACTTCTGATTGTATAACTATTCTGCGCAAGCAGAAGGGAGAAGTGTTATCTATTAGTTAAAGGGAAAGGTATCAATGTGGTGGGATCAATATGTGCAAGTGCAGCACATTGATGAGAAGAAAGTGACTTTGAGAGAGTTCAAGTGGTATGTCCAAATACTTAACCAAGTTGTACTATGATAGGAAAATGAAGGAGTTCTTCGAACTCAAGCTTAGGCGTATGACAATTGACGAGTACGAAAGAAGGTTTTTAGAACTATTTAATTATGTGTCTTTTATCAAGGATGAACGAGTGAAGATTAAGAGATATTTTAGTGGGTTACCCTCATTTATCAGTGACAACATACAATATGATGACCTTAAGACATTGGAAGAAACCATAAGGCACACTAAGTTTATTTATGAGCAATAAAGGGGAAGGTCGACTTTCCAAAAGGCTAGGGAAGATAAGATGAAAATTAAGGTGGAACAAAGGAAGAAGGGATTTAAGCCACCATTTTTCAGAAATACTGCGCAAGGACAAAGGACTCTCCAGGAGCCTAGAATGTCAGAAATAGTGGGACAAAAGTCATGGCAACAACCTATGCAATAATGGGGTTGTGGCGGAAATAATATGCGCAGATATTTCCCTCAAAGAGGTGACAGAGCGAGGACTGCACATAGTGTATGACAAGCTGCAACAGTTGAGGACATGGGAAAAAATGTGCCAAGGATTTATGTCGTGTTGGATAACAAGCAGGCTGAGTTTCAGTCGCACATGATTGAGGTGGAAGGTAAGATTAATGACCAACCTATTGTTATTTTAATTGACTCAGAAGCTATTCATAGTTATCTAGATCCTAAAATGGTGGAAAGATTCCATCTGTCGAGAAGCAAGCTTGGGAAAACTTGATCGGTGTAGTAATCTTTAGGAAAAAAAAGGAAAATCAAGGATATGGTTACGGCATGTTCATTGGATATGAATGGACTGCGCATAAAGGTTGATTTGAATATTATACCTTTGGGCTCGTATGATTGCCTCAATTGTATGGATTGGTTGGACAAGCATCATGTTGTCCTGGATTGTTATAATAAGGCATTTACTTTCCTGGATGAGCAAGGGAACTTGAGGTCAGTTCAAGGAATTCCAAGAGTTGTTACTATCATAGAAATTTCAACTTTGCAGTTGAAGAAAATCTATAGGAAAGGATGTCAAGTACTCACAACGCACATGGAAGAGGCACCCAGGGATAAAGTGTCGAGTGTGGAAGGTTATGCAGTAATGAAAGAGTTTGAGGATGTCTTTAAAGAGATATTGGGATTGCCTCTGAAAATGGATGTTGACTTCTTTATTAATCTGATGTCGGGAGAAACACCTGTATCCAATTCTCCTTACAGGATGAGTATGCCAGAATTAAAGGAGTTGCATATGCAACTTGAAGATCTTCTGAAGAAGGGGTATATACGCTCAAGTGTCGCCTTGGGGTGCACCAGTTTTGTTCATGATGAAGAAGGATGGTACGCTAAGAATTTGTATCGACTTCAGGCAGTTGAACAAGGTAACAGTGAAGAACAAGTATCCTTTGCCAAGAATAGATGACTTGTTTGATCCGCTGAGAGGCATGCATATATTTTCCAAAATAGATCTCAAATCTAGTTATCACCGGGTGAGAATAAAAGAGGAAGACATTAGTAAGAATGCCTTCAGAATAAGGTATGGTCATTACGAGTTTACAGTGGTGCCATTTGGGTTGTTGAATGCACCAACTATCTTCATGTGTTTAATGAATGGAGTTTTCGGGAATTATTTGGATAAGTTTGACATCGTGTTTTTGGATGACATCCTTATTTATTGAAAGTTTGAGGAAGAGCACGAGCAACACTCGAGGATGGTGTTGTAGGTGTTGAGGGAGAATCAAATTTATACAAAGATGAGCAAGTGTTAATTTTATTAGCGACTGATTCATTACTTAGGTCATATCATTTTAGAGGAAGGAATAGTCATAGACCTAGCAAAAATAAAATCCATTGAGGAATGGTTGACTCCAAGAAATGTCGTGGAAGTGAGATCCTTTATGGGATTAGCAAGGTACTACAGAAGGTTTATTGAAGGATTATCACATATTTTTCATCCAATCACATCCCTGCAGAAGAAAGGTGCGTGATTTGAATGGACTTTGGATTGCACAAGGAGTTTTCAACACTTGAAGAACTTGTTAAAAAGTGCGTCGTTTTTTAGGATTGTTGATTCAGATGCATACTTTGTTGTGTGCATGAATGCATGAAAGGAAGGACTTGGTGGAGTCCTGAGTCATAATGGGAATGTGGCGTGCCACTATTCAATGAAGTTGAAAGAGCATGAAAGACTCTATGCTACGCATGACTTGGAATTAGAATCGATAGTGCATGCTTTGAAGATGTAGCGACATTATCTCATGGGTAAGAGATTTGAGTTGAGAACAGACCATTGTGGTCTGAATTATTTGTTTAGACAACCAAGTTTAAATGTCAGACAAAACAGGTGGTTAGATTTCCTCAATGAGTATGACTTTAACATAAATCATATCATAGGAAAAGAAAACAAGGTGGTTGACGCACTCAGTAGGAGAATGCATGAAGTGTATGCTACAACCATTAGAATGTACCAGACAGATTTGTACGATAGAATTTTGGAAGTTTCCAAATCAGATTTGCATTATATGGATATAAGTGTGGCCTTACAACAAGGTATGTCACAACCAAAGTTTGAAGGTTATGAGTTAAGAGAGAATGGGATCCTCATGTATAGATGTAGAGTCTATGTGTCGAATTGAAGAACCTGATTTTTTCAACGATGCATAAGGTTTCTTATTTTGGACATCCAAGTTACCAGAAGACCATTGTCACGATCAAGAAACAATACTTTTGGCAAGGTATGAAAATGGAAGTTGTGAATTTCATTGAGAGATGTCTGGAATGTCAGAAGGTCAAGGCTGAGCACGGACATCTAGTTGGTATGTTGCAGCGTTTTCCCATTCCTAAATGGAAGTGCGAAGTTGTGACTATGGACTTCATAACTAATTTTCCTAGGACTACTAAGCAACATGTGATCCAAAAAAGATCCAGAGAAGGTTAAGAACCACTGAGAATGCATGGAAGCAACTCAGGATGCTTAAAATGGCTTCAGCAGACAGTAAAAGGGAAAAATTTCAAATTTCCCAAAACTTAGTTAAAAGGGAATGATCGCAAAGAGCGCATCTCAATCTTTCTAACGGCTCAAACGACTCGTCAAACGGAGTTACAGATCAAAAGATATAAGCGGTCAAAGTTTTGGTCAACCTAGCCCAATCAGCAGGGATGAGTCAGCATCCGTACTGCTGACGTCAACATCGGTACGGATGGAATAAGCGTCCATACAACCTACGTGGAAAGTGCAGAGGGTGACATGTGTCATCATGACATCAACATGCCACATGGCAGCACGAGAGGTTGCCATGTGTCACTCGGATTTGGACTTTTTAGGGCGACATGTGGACGAGTAAAAAGGTGCCACGTGGCACCCCTAGGTGATGCCAAGTGCCACCACCCAGGAGGCACCACGTGTCCTGAGGTGACATCAACATATACAGGTGGGAAAATCAGTAGATGCCATGTGGCCCAATAGGGAGGTGCCAGGTGGCACCCCTGAAATGCACAAGGAGGCTTTGTGACCAAAATAATTAAAAATATATATATTAAAACGGAACTCCGCCAAGTATGGCAGCAGTTCCGCTATATATAGCATATCATCCATAGTTAGTAACCACTAACTATACGCCAGAAATGTTCACCAAAAATAGATAATTGTCCACCAAATTAATCGGCATTCCGCCATTCTAGCAGTCTTCCGCCAAATTTAGTTGGGCACACCAAAAATTCAGTTGTAACCATGTGCTAAATGGGGAGGCCCATGGGATTCGACCCCGGGACCTCCACAAAACTAAAGCCTTAATATAGCATCCACTACCAGCGTGCCAACGGATCCTTTAATGCCTACCTAGGTTTTTGCATAAGAAGGGGTTTTGGGCAGTGCATTCGGAACACAGAGCACGAGAGGCAGACCAAGCGCGTCCGTACGGTATGGATCTGTATGTATTTTTGCATAGTTTTTTAGAATTGGCATGGATTTTGATATCTATCCAGTCATTTATTGTAGGAGCAGTGGCATGCAAACCGAGGCAAGGGTGCCTCTTGAGTCAAAAATTGTTCGACTCGGATCGAGGCTTGGAGACAGTCATTTTTAGGTAAAATGACGACACGAACACAGTGGTGGTGTTAGTTTTTTTATCTGAGCAAAGATTATGTAGCTTAATTCCAGAATAAGGTATACTTATGTATTTTGCCCAATTCTTTTATGGAGTTAATAAAAAGACCTACCCATTCGAGAGCAGGACCCGGAGACGTAGCCCACCAGGGACGAACTCCATTATCAAGTTCTTTATGTTCATATTGCGTGATTATGTCTCTTTCCTTTTGAGTTTTTCCTTCTTTATGGTGTACTTTTGTTTATGCTCATTTAATACAGTTCTTTAATAAGTCACCTAACGAAAAGATCCCAGATCAACATGATTCTATTATGGTGATAGTGGACAAGCTTATTTAAAATGCCCATTTTATTCCAGTGAAGTCAGCACACAAGGCAATCGCCATCGTTGATATTTACCTGCTCAAAGTTGTTAAGTTGCATGGTGTTCCTAAGACAATTGTGTCTGATAGAGATTCCAAGTTCAACTCAAACTTTTGGAAAGGGTTATTCAAGGGATTTGGAACAAGTCTGAATTTCAACACAACATATCACCCTGAGACAGATGGTCAGACCAAGAGGGTAAATTGGGTGATTGAGGACATCTTGAGGATGTATGTGATGGATAAGCCATTGAAATGGGAAGACTAGTTTCATTTGGTAGAGTTTGCTTACAACTATCGATATCAGTGATCTTTAAATATGAGCCCATTTGAGGCACTTTATGGTAGAAAGTGAAACACACAAATGACTTAGGACAACCCAGCAAACTGTGTAGTAGTTGGGCCAGATTTGCTCTGGGAAATGGAGGAGCAGATGGTAAAGATAAGGTTGAATTTAAAGGTCGCCCAAGACATGCAAAAAAGATACATAGATAAAGGCGGAACCCACAGAGAATTTGGAGTGGGTGATCACATGTTTCTGAAAGTGAAGGCCAGGCGCAGTTCCCTGAAGTTGGAAAGTGTTCTAACTTAGAAGAGAATTATTGTAGGCCATTTAAAATACTTGAAAGGATTGGTCTTGTCACTTATATGCTTGCATTGTCTGTGTCCTTATGTATTCATAATGTATTCCACATGTCATTGCTTAAGAAGTATGTATTTGATGCTAATCATGTCATTGATTGGAATATGATTCAGGTGGAGCCAAAAGGTGGATTTCAAGTGCGACCAGTTTGCATATTGGATTAGAAAACCAAGCAACTATGGAATTGAGTCATGGAGATGGTAAAGGTCCAATGGACCTAGTACGGTCCTGAGCATGCAACCTGGGAACGCGAGGATGCTATGCAAGCAGAGTATCCTCATATTTTTTATGATGTTTGAAGATTTTGTATGTACATGTGTATATGATGCACTGAGGATAGTGCATAAATAAGGGGCAGGGGATTGTAGTGTCCCTGATTCGGAACCCTTTGTAATTGTACATATAGACTGGGGAGTCGAATTGGTACCAAGTGTAAACGTAATGTATATATATAGGTTGGTGAGCCATTGACACCTCGTTATGGTGTTGCGTGCATATGAGTAAGTGCGCAAAGAATTGTTATAATGACAGGGTGCACACCTTTTATGTGTTGCGCGCACCTGGGTAAGTGTGTATATTGCACTATGTTGCGCGCACTTGGGTTAGTGCGCATGGTCTTGATTTTATGAGAAGAACGAAATGAACACAGATTATTATTATTATTAACACAGAGACACAATGAAAAATAGCAGATATATGGTAAGACTGGCTTATATTCAATAAAGAAATATGTTGAAACTGTAAAACACAAACTGAAAACAGGCTTGCTAGAATGGTGGCGGCTTATCTCTAAGAAGAGATGTGACCATTGTGCTCATTCTCAAGAAGTTGAGTACAATGAGACTCTGAACTCCTTTTTACAATAAACATGAATGCCAAAACCATAGACATCCAAAAACCTAACCCAAGGAGATGAAGCGCCAAAAGTCATTTGGGCCCTATTGGGGTAGGTTGGTACATCAACTTCCCGGGGTCGTAACTTTTGTATACGATCTTCATTTTAGGCACACGATAGCCCGTTGAAAAGGTCTATCCAAGGAATACACATTATGCTATCAAATGTTGACTTTGTCTATTGTTTGAATGTGGCAAGTCCTAAAAACGTTGTTTAGGGCCTCAAAATGACCCCGGAAGTTCAGGACCCGAAAACTAGGAAAAAAATGCCCAACTAAAAAACTACCAAGGTGAGCCAGTTGGAATAGGTGGGTGGCCACCAATACCCACCTGGATCAATACTCTCTGCTAGGAAACAATGGTCTCCATTGTATTGAGTTCCCCCATCATATGATGAAATTTCTGTTGAATTTGGCCTCGGGTGAGCCACTTGCCTTGGTGAAGGAGTTGCCCTGCTTTGATAACCCAATAAAGTTGGATCCTCTATTGGCAACTGCCCTTGACCTGTGTGTCCACAATCTAATTAGTGGATGCATGTTCCATGTAGTCAGGGTTGAGCTCTATTGGTATCAATTGTTTTGTTATCTCTAAGGTGTCCAATAATGGTGGAAAATATGGATGAAGGAGATCCACATTGAACATTGGGTGAAAGCAAAGGAAGGGGGGAATGTTGAGCTCAAAATCATTGTCACTCATAACCTTGGTGATGGTGTAAGGTCCATATTGGAGTGGAAGAAGCTTCTGATGGGTCCCTGTAAGGCATTCTTTTTGCAAGTGCAACCAAACTTTGTCTCCCACTTGAAACTTGTGTGGCACCCGGTGTTGATCATGGTGCTACTTGTACTTGGCATTGGACTTATGTAAAATATCCTGAACTTGTTAGCGGATTTTTCAGATCCTCTCAATGAATCAGGTGGCTTTTTCAGCTTCATTTGGAGCATGGGTTGAGTCTTCCTGGGTGGCCGCAAGGGGTAGTGCAACATCCAAGGGACCCAATGGTTGAAATCCCAACCCCACCTGAAAGGGTCTATGGTTGGTTGAGCTATGTATGGCTCTATTGTAGTTGTGTTGAACATAGGGAAGACTCTCATCCCATGTGCAGGGGTTCTTGTAATTGTACATGCACAATATATGCACGATCATTCGGTTGACGACCTCGGTTTGGCCATCTGTCTGGGGGTAGAAGGTAGTGGATTTTGTGAGCTTTGTGTCCAGTAGTGACCATAGGCTTGACCAGAATGTGTTGAGTAACATGATGTCCCAATTTGAGATAATGGTTTGTGGTATCTCAAAATGTACCCACACTCGTTCACAGAAGATCTTGGCAGTGGCCTCCGTTGTGATGCTCTTCTTGCAAGCGGCCATAATTGACATATTGGAAAGGCAATCAACAACCAAAAAAACATGTAGTCCATTGAGATGGATTCCTAGGGCTTGTTAGGAGTAGGCAAAGGGGTGTACATGTCTTGTTTCTTAGTGGTCGATTTGGAAATAATACAGGTAGTGCACAACTTGATATACTTGTTGACATCCTGTCAAAGTTTCGACCAGTAGAAATGTTGTTGCAGCACTGCCACTGTCTTTTCTACGCCGAAGTGTCATGCCACCCGACTATAGTGGGCTTCCCAAATCAGCTTCACTCGCTCGCTTGATGGAATGCAGAGATGGACCAAATGACACAACAACCCGTCCTTAAGATGAAAATTAGTGACAATTGTGTTTGTGCCCAACATACATTCGGTGGTGGCGAAGTCAGGATCTTTCTGATAGATTTGGGGCCATTTAGAGGTCTTGTGGCCGTAGGAGTCTAGCACAGTGGTGAGTGTCACGACTGGAGGTTGACTGAGGAAATCAACGACACAGTTGGAACTTCATGTCTTATACTTGATGTTGAGGTGGAACTGTTGCAAGCATGTGGACCACTTCTAATGGCACTCATTATGTAATATTCCTTGTGTCTGCATGAATTGCAACGAATTATGATCATTGTGGATGATTGTCTCCTTCCTGAGAAATTAATTCCTCCATTGGTGGTAGGATTGCACAAAAGAGTACATTTCTTTGTCGTAAGTAGGGTACTTATGGATGACATCTGATAGTGTCTCAATATGATAAGCCACGGGGTGGTCGTGTTGGGTGAGAACTGTGCCCACAACATAGTCTGAAGCATTTGTCTCGATCTCAAAGGGTTGTTGCAAGTCGGTTAATGAAATCATTGGTGATGAGCACAAGTGTTGCTTCAAATCATCGAATGCTTGTTGTTGGGATAGGCCCCACACAAACTTTTCCTTTCCACCACCCCTAGTTACTTGATTGAGGGCCCATGCAATATGGGAGAATCCCAACATGAACCTACAATATAAATTGGCAAAGCCTAAGAAGCTCTGAAGCTCAGTGAGTGTGGTTGGGGCTGGCCATTCACGAATGACCTGGATCTTGGCTAAACCCACATGCACACCATGATTATCAAAAATGTAGCCTAGGTACTGGACCCTGTCCATGTTGAATGAGCATTTTTCCAAGTTGGCATATAGCTTGTGCTACTGCAGAGTGTGCAAAACCTGTTGAATATGCTGCAAGTGTTCCACCCAAGTCTTGTTTTAGATGAGGATTTCATCCAGATACACCACTATTAAATAATTGGTGAAAGGACGCAATATATCATCCAACATCCTCGTGAAAGTTGTTGGGGAATTTGTCAAACCAAAGGGCATGACCAATCATTCAAAAAGACCTTCTTTTGAATTGAAGCCAATCTTTCATACATATGTCTACTCTATTGGGACCTGATGGTAGCCAAACTTCAGATCAATCTTACTGAAGTATTTGGCCCCCTTGAGATGATCAAGGAGATCGTCGATTGGGGGAATCAGGTACCGGTTCTTGACTTTGATTTTATTTAAGTCTCAGTAATCAATGCAAAATCACCAGGTCTCGTCTTTCTTCTACATAAGCATGCTTGGGCTTCCACAAGGTAATGAGTTGGGTCGAATGTGCCCCTTTTGGAGCAGTTCTTATATCTGACGCTTGATCTCCTCATTTTCTAACAGAGAGCGGCGATAGACTGGCCCATTAGGTATCGGTGCTTCGAGGGTCAGATCGATGGAATGCTTGACATGACAGTGCAGAGGTACCCCGATAAGTGAGGAGAAGATGTCTTTGTATTCTTCCACGACCTTATCCACTTGTTTCTGCTACATGGAGAGGTCGGTCGCGGAGGCCATGGACGTGGCTGTAATTTTTCGCTCACTCTGAGAGATCACCTTCCTGCATTGTTTAGTAGAGATGAAGGAAATGGCACTAGGTGGGACTACCTCGAGTATCATGTACAATTTACTCTCCAAAGTAATAATAACACTTCGAGGCTTAGACTCAGATACAACATGATGTTTCCATAAATAAGGTTGGCCCAAAAGAACATCACAAACTTCAAGGGGAGAAACATACTTCATCTTTGAAGGGCTTGATGTTGTAGGACAACCGACACTGTTGGCTGACGTGAAGATCACTTCCTTGAAAGATCCATCCAATGGTGTAGGGATGCAGGTGCGGCATTATCGACAGGTCCAATCGCTTGATAACCTCCACTGAGATGAGGTTCTTCTGGCTACCGCTATCAACGATGAACTGCAGCGCGATTCCTTTCACCGACATTTGTGAATGAAAGAGGCGCTCACCTTCCTCAACCTCATTAGGTTCACCGAGCTAGATATTGGTGGTAGAAACGATGGCACCGGGTTCTGCGTCAATGATTTGTCTCTCCTTTTTTGGTTTTGACTCATAATCGGAACCTGCATCTAATTCAGAGGCTTCACCTCATCCACCAATGACTACTTTGAGCGGCAATTAGTAGTGTTATGCCAAGGGATCTTATGGAAGTCCCACCACTTCTCGGTATATTTATTTGTCTTGCCATTATCCTTATTTGTTTGCGGCTTAGACTGGTTGTCCATCTTTTCTTTGCCCTTTGTTCTACAAATTGGGTTGCCCTTGCCCTACTTCTGCTGTGAGGGGTTCCCAGACCCAAACTATCGCGTCTTTTGTTTAAGCTTCTGCTCGATTTTGATGGCATATCGATAAGTCGCGCCCAAGGACGAGATGTCTAGAATCTCCATTTCTTCCTGGATGTATCTATGCAAACCACCACGGTACTTGAGCACCAGATGTCGCTTAGAATCTTTGATACCCATCTTGGTGCGCAAGGAATGGAAGATATTTGTGAACTCTGGCACTGCTTGGTCCCTTTCATGTTGCAGTGTGGTCCATTTTCTATACAGGTTGTCATAACTTCCAACATGGGGGTTCCTCTATTACCTTTTGCTCACAGAAAGTCTCCCACCAATCTTTGACATGAGGGACAACTTTGAGGAGCGCAAAAGTAATATTTTCTCTATTCGAAAAGTTATGGACAGAAAAATACCCTTCTAGCAGATTCAACCATTTCTCTACAACATCTGCGTCTATCTAGCATTCAAATATAGGAATATCAAAGTTGATCTGTATCTTGAAGGGGGTGATGCCTCCACTCGAGGAAGATGTGTCGCATGTTGGTAGTTGTTGAAGGATTTGCACAAAATTATCCATCATCTCATTCCTCTGTTGTGCAATGGATTCCTTGAGCAACAGTGTGAAAGGATCTCATGTCTCATCGTGTTTATTTTCTCCCACCATGGAAGGTAACTTGGGCATGTAATAGCTCTTTTCCTCAAGATAAACAGGCTCGAGACCTAACTCTTTGTAACTTGACCTCGTCGGGGACATGCACTGAAAATGACAAGGAGCAGACCACTTTGATACCATTGATCCGGATTTTATGGACAGAACGAAATGAACACGGATTATTATTATTATTAGCACAGAGACACAATGAACAATAATATAGATATAGTAAAACTAACTTCTATTCAATAAATAAATATGTTGAAATTGTAAAATGCAGACTGAAAACAAGCATGCTAGAATGGTGGTGGCTTATCTCTGAGAAGAGATGTGACGGCTACGCTCATTCACAAGAAGCTGAGTACAATGAGGCTCTGAAAGCCTTTTTACAATAAACATGAATGCCAAAACCCTAGACATCCAATAACCTAACCCTAGGAGATGAAGCACCAAAAGTCATGTGTGCCTCGTTGGGGTAAGTTGGTACATCAACTTCCCAGGGTTGTAACTTTTCCAAACAATCTCTGTTTTAGGCGCACTATAACCCATTGGAAAAGTCTATCCGAGGGATAAACATTATGATTTCAAACTCTAACTCTGTCTATAGTTTGATTGTGGTGAGCCCTAAAAACGTTATTTAGGGCCTCAAAATGGCCCAGAAAGTTCAGGACCCAAAAACTAGGAAAAAACAGCTAAACTGAAAAACTTCCAAGATGAGCCAGTTGGAATAGGTAGGTGGCCACCGATATCCACCAAGATCAATGCGGGGATGAATCGATATGTATGGAGGTCGAAGAGCATGTTTAATTATGAGACAGATGAGCCTGGATGTAGATAGGCCAATGCACCTATCCGTGTAATTATAATCATGAATATTAATATAATATTGCATCATTGTGCCTTGACTAACTCAAACAAAAAGAGATGGGGGGCCTACTCCACTAGAAAAGGGAAAAGATGGTGAGTCATAAGTCTTGGGGAATATTTTATAATATTTCCAGGAAAAGTATAATGTCAGATATATATTATTTTGTCCTAAGTTCTCGTGGGTAGGGAATGGGTCACCAAGTGGCTCAAAGCTACTTTTGAAGGTGACAAGCGTTAAGTGGAAGGCATGCAATATATATTTTTGGTATTAGTGTATTTTGGGCATTATGATTATTGCATGGGAGATGATATGGGATTGGGGAAAGGAATTCATGTTGCAGGATCTCGTGTGCAAAAGGGGGTTCGAATGTATGTAAAATATGATTATTACTTTATCTACCCAGAGAAGGTTGCAGGGAGTTGTGGGGGTGTAACCATAATTCTACAGTTGAAAAGTTGAGTTGACAGACCGTGAGTAGTCTCTCTGGGTGAGAGACTCATTGTTTTGAAGAGGTCATCAGACCCAAGAACATACTCTCTAGGTGAGAGTATTGTTGGGAGTGGTTCCCTAGTGTGTTAGGCATTAGTCACAAGGCTCAGAGACTTCCTAAATGGCCTATTGTTGGTAACCCTGGAAAGGAAACTGGGGCAATTAAGGAATGTTGAGAAGAGAAGAGGCACACTTCCTTGGGTGTGACTGGTGCATGGGGAATGAGGCACTGTAGGCTAGTTGCAGTAGTGGGCACTTAGGATTGGGCAATTCTGTTGAGTTTCAAAACACACCTTATTGTTATGAACCCTTTTCTCCTCGATGGAGTTGTTCCCCAGCTCGGTGGTGACCTGTTATTGAAATATTATAAGCAACAACGTCTATGGTTGGGAGGAACATGTGAGTCAAGGCCGCAGTTGGTGACCTTCGTTTAAGATAAGTGTTCCTTATGTACTTATTTTAGTTACTGTGAGTATTTTTTTTGTGTATGTTTGACATAGGTTAAATTCTTGTATGTGTTGTATATAAGCATTTGTTGTTATTTTGTTAATTGTTGCATGCTCATGTAAGTATAGTGCTTATAGAATGTATTTGTAGTTGTGCATAGATATGACCAATGTGGTTATTCTTTCTTGTTAAGTTATCAATGTAATTTTGGTTATGAGCTGACAAGAAGAGGATTGAGTGGCCAAGTGCGAAAGAAGGTAGACAATGTACACTAAGAGACTGGAATTTGTGTGTGCGGACAGAGAATTAGATTTTGCGCACAGTGAAATCCGAGTTAACATGTGACACCTAGATGGTTGTGCATGAAATTGCATTGTGTGATCTGAATGCTAGTGCGCACAATTGGTGCGCTAGGTTTTTAGTTATTTCCATTGCTTAAGTTTGTCATGAAAACAAACTGTTGCTTCCACTGTCACAAATTGTGTGGCGTGAATCAAGTTCAGGTTGAGCACGTTACTTCAAGAGATACAATGCAGAATGTGTTTAAAATAGATTTTGCACAGTGTACTTCTAGAGTAACATTAGTCAATGTTTGGACGTTTCGATTTGAACCCGCACGTTGTAGCTTGTTGCTTATAGGGTTGTCGCAGCCATGGAGGAGAAGGGCTCGCCTCGGGACTCCTCTCCTCCCCCCCCCATCCTCCGCCATCGCCAAACATAGTTGCCTTCATCTCGTTGATTGCCTCTCTTCCCAAGAAGAAGAAGGTTGAAGTCTCGAAGTTTGTCAAAAGATTGGAAGAAATGTCGGCGGTGTCTCTCCCTCCGGATGGTCCTATTCAGGTTGCCTTGACCATGTCTGAGTGAGCGCTTGTGGGGAAGTTCATTGGCCTGTGGCCGTCTCCCAAAGCCACGAAATCCTGGGTGATAAAAAACTGGAAGCCATTGATTAACCAAAATGTCACCTCTTATTTCCTAGGCAGAGGTTATTTCTTATTTGAATTCACCTCCAAAGAGGATAAGGAGTTTATCTTCAGGAATGGCCCATATTTTATGGGGCCTCAAGGGTTGTATCTGAATAAGTGGACTCCAGACTTTGACCCAGTAGAGGACGTTCCTTCAACAGTTCCAGTGTGGGTTAGATTGCCTAATATCCCAATACATTGTTGGAATTGGGTCTTTTTGAAACACATAGGGGATGCGTTGGGCAAATTCATTGACAGGGCAAACAACAAAGATCAATATGATTGTGATCGGATCTGTGTGGAGGTGGATCTTGAAGTAGGGCTACCAGAATCTATCAAAATTAATGTCGGAAGATGGTCTCATATTTATAAACTGGACTATGAACAACTTCCATTTAAGTGTCGAGGGTGTCACGAATATGGCCACTTCAGCAGAAATTGCCCAAAAAAGAGTGAGGAGGATAAGGAGAAAGAGGAAGGATGGAAGCAAGCTGAGAGGTCCAAAGCTAACCCAAAGGCCTATAATCCGGCAGGACATGAAAAGGGAAAAGGAAACCAGTCCAAAGGTAACAGCGTGTCCCAGAAAAACCTCCCTCAAAAAGATTTAGGAAACATGTTTGGGGCCCTTGGCTCAGTTTCACAAGAAATCCCTGAAGTGGATCCGCCTCAGAGGGAGAAGACAAAGATTTCAAGGACTGAAGACAAAGAGTCTACTGAGGTTGCAGCGACAAAGAATTCAAGGCAGGGGGAAAGAGAAACATAAAGATCCAAAGATAAGCACACATTGAGTGATGTGGAAAG
>ML859869.1:0-12580 GCA_009831015.1 Picea engelmannii
GTTGATGTACTAACTTACCCCAACATGGCCCACATGACTTTTAGCGCTTCATCTCCTAGGGTTAGGTTTTTGGATGTCTAGGGTTTTGGCATTCATGTTTATTATAAAAAGGCCTTCATATCCTCATTGCAATTATCTTCTTGCGAATGAGCGTAGTCATCACATCTCTTCTCAAAGATAAAGATGCCACCATTCTAGCGAGTCTTGCACTCTGTATTTTTACAGTCTCAATACATTTCTTTCATTAATAGAAATCATGTATTGTTGTATTTCTCTGTTTCTTGCAATATTTATGTGTATTTCATTGTAATATCTCTGCTTTAATTTCGTTCCAAAAATAATCTGGATCACTGAAGCATATGAGCATATAGTTTCAACTCTGTTAATTTTTTCAATTAGTACACATGCTCATGTATTATTTGATGCATTTGTTTCTATGATATAGTTCCCTTCTCCAGTAGGTGGGGATGATGGTGGTAGAGTGTGTACCTTGTCTTTAATCCTCCTGACAACTTTATTCATTGCATCATTCCAATATGGAGGATTCTTTTTCAATCTTGTTTGCATAATCAAAATATCATTTGCATGCCCTTTGTAGAATGGACGAATATAGTTGAGGCTACCTAGGAACCTATGCAGTTGTATTTTGTCATGAAGAATGTCAGGAAATTCTATAAAGGATTTCAAAATATGGTCTTAAAGAATTACCTGCCATTTTTCTATCCTCAAACAAAGAAATTCGATCTCAGTTTTCCCTATTTCCATTTTGGTCCTGGATAAAACCAGACCGTGCCTAAACACCATATTATAAAACGATTGCAAGTGTTTGAGGTGTTCTTGGAGATTCTTTGAACATACTAAGATATCATCAATATAAATAATTAGCCATGGATGCTCCCTGAATATGTCTTCCATTCTCTTTTGGAATTCGCTAGGATCATTCTTTAATCCAAAAGGTGTTAATTTCCATTGATAATGACCATGGGGTACAACAAAAGCAGTTTTATGTCTATCCTCTAGGACTATATGTATTTGATAGAATCTTGATTTTAAATCAAATTTACTAAATACAGTCTTCCCTTTTATTCTCTGTAATAATGAGATTTGATTTGGAAGAGGATACTTGATGTTCTGAAGAAGTTTGTTTAGCGGTTTGAAGTTGACTACCAACCTTGGCTTTCCTCCTTTTTGTTCAGAGTGCTTGTTGACATAAAAACCTTTGCAAGCCTGTGCACTCTTTGATGGCTCTATCAATCCCTTCTAGAAGATCATTAACTTCTTGTTGGCAAGTCTGGATCTCTATCGGACTCATCAATGTTGTCGATGCCTTTTGTGGAGTAATTTTGACCAAGGGATCATATGGAGGAGACACAAAATATGTCTCCTGTGACAGAAGGCATTAGGGGATTCTGAAGTGCAATCTGTGATGAGTTTTTTTTCTTTATTTATTTCTGAAATGTCTTTCAACATTTTTTCTCCATGTATATGTGCATAACATATGCTCCTTTCCATTTTGTGTAAGTCTTTTGATAATGGGGCTTGTTCAAAGACCTTTTGTTGTTCTTTTTCTCTACTTCTAGATCTTCGTTCAGTAAACAAAGTAGTTTCGATCTTTTTCCCATTTAAAAAGAATTCAAACATATTTTCTTTCTTGTTTATTTTCATGGGATCTATAAGTTCAAGGAATTCTGCACCTAATACACAGTCATCATTAATCTGGTTCACACAGTGGAAAGAAATCTTGAAAGATTTTTTACCAATTTTTAATGGGAATTTTTCCACTTGGCCTTATATGGGTACTTATGAACCATCTATGGACTTTCCTATCATGGTAGGTATTTCCCAATAGAATTCTGGAATTATATTCTTTCTTAGTAAATTTAGTTGGCAACCAGAATCAACTAAGAAATCTACCTCATATGGTTTTGTCTCAGGTGGAAAAAATGTGATCTTAATGTAGAACTCAGTTCCTCCAAATGATAGTAATGAAGGACTTGGATTTGCCTCTTTTGGAGAATTGGGTTTTGAATCTTCTTTTTCAGAAGAATTGGAAGATTCTTTAGAAGAATCATTAGACCTTTCTATCATATTTTCCCCATATTTATTTTTTCCTATATCCCTTTGGTGCAGTGAATGCATCTCCATACACTCTAGATAATTCTTCTTCTAGTGAATTATTTCTCTCACTTCTTATTTCTTCAATGGAGAGCTTGATTTGCTTAATGTTTTCTAGAGTAATTTTCAACATTTGTCGATGCTCTTTTAACTGGAGTTTTAGCATATTTTCTCTATCTTTTCTAAAACTTTGTATGTCTTTGTGTTGATCTAGAAAATCAAAATACAAATTTGTCGGGGCATATTTACTAGATGATGGATTACCATATAGGACTTTAACTAGATATTTATTAGGAGTAGCAACCTACCTTAGTAGATCAGTCTTTTATTTTCTTAGATTTTCCCTGATTGTATATTTTCAAGTTGGGGTAATTTCAAGCAACCAATCAATCTCTAGGATTCTCTTTTCAGGATCTAGTTTTTGCAGACTTAAGAACATGCAGAAATAAAAAGTGGGTTTCTCACACTCCCAATTTAGTGTCTTTGAATCACTAAATTTAGAGGAAGAGGAGAGAGAATCTGAATTATCTCCTGAAAATTTAGAAGGATCTAGAAAAATGACATTTCCATCAACTTCTTCATTAGGAGAACAATAAAATGAATCCCACCACTTATGATGATCCAGATTTTGTGAGCAGAATGAAATGAATACAGATTATTAAAATATTCCTAACACAAAATAACAGAGATACAGTAAAATTTGTTTTCTATTTAATAAGGAAATAAGTTGAAACTGTAAAATGCAACGGAAAACAAGCTTGATGGAATGGTGGCGTCTTATCTCTGAGAAGAGATGTGACGGTTGCGCTCATTCACAAGAATATGACTACAATGAGACTCTGAAGTCCTTTTTACAATAAATATGAATTCCAAAACCCTAGACATCCAAAAACCTAACCCTAGGAGATAAAGCGCCAAAAGTCATGTGGGCCTCGTTGGGGTAAGTTAGTACATCAACTTCCCGGGGTTGTAACTTTTGCATACGATCTTCATTTTAGGTGAACAATAGCCCGTTGGAAAGGTATAATTGAGAAGAAATATTTTCTACTAGCCCAAGTTAGTGGCTTTAGCAGTCACCTAGGCCCCAAATCCCCAAAAAACGTCGTTTATGGCCTCAAAACGACCCTGAAAGTTTGGAACCTGAAAAACTTCTGAAAAACTGCCAAGGTGGAAAGTTGTTTTTTGAGCCAGTGGAATAGGTGGGTGGCCACTGATATCCACCTGTATCAATCCTCCCTCCTTAGGAAGCAATGGTCTCCATTCCATTGATTTCCCCCATCAAATGAGGAAATTTCTGCTGAATTTGGCCCTGGGTGAGACACTTGCCTTGGTGCAGGAGTTGTTCGGCTTTAACAACTCGATAAAGTTGGATCCTTTGTTGGCGAGTTCCGTTGACCTGTTTTTCCACAATATGATCACTGGATGCTTGTTGTATGAATTTGGGGTTGAGCTATGTTGGTGTTATTTGTTCTGCTGCCTCTAAGGTGTCCAATAATGGTGGGAAATAAGGTTGACGGAGATCCACGTTGAACATTGGATGTAGGCCAAGGAAAGGAGGAATGTTGAGCTCAAAATCATTGTCATCCTTGGTGATGGTATATGGACCATAACAGAGTGGGCATAGCTTCTGATGCGTCATGTAAGGCATTCTTTCTGCAAGTGCAACCAAACTTTTTCACCCACCTTAAACTTATGTGGCACCTGATGTTGAGCATGGTGTTGCTTGTACTTGTCATTAGACTTTTATAGAATTTCATGAATCTATTGGTGGATGTGTTGGATCCTCTCAATGAACTGGGTGGCTTTTTCAGCATCATTTGGAGCAGGAGATGAGTCGGTTGATGGGACCGCAAGGGGTACTGCAACATCTATGGGACCTAATGGTATGAATCCCAACCCCACCTGAAATGGGTTGTGGTTGGTTGAGCTATGTAGGGCTCAGTTGTAGCTATGATAGACATGGGGAAGACTCTCATCCCATGTGTGAGACTTCTTGGAATTATAAATGCGCAGGATTTGCACGATCATTCGATTTACGACCTCGGTTTGGCCATCTTTCTAGGGGTGGAAGGTCATGGATTTGGTGAGTTTTGTGTCTAGCAGTGACCAGAGGCCCAACCAGAATGTGCTGAGAAATCGACTATCCTGATCTGAGATAATGGTTTGTGGGATTCCAAAATGTACCCAGATTCGTTCAAAGAAGAGCTTGGCAGTGACCTCTGCTATGATTCTCTTCTTGCAGGCAGCCAGAATCGACATCTTAGAAAATCGATCAACAACCACAAAAACACATTCATTTCCCCACTTGGTGGACAGGAGGCCCGACATGTATTCCATTGAGATGGATTCCCATGGCATGTCAGAAGTAGGCAGAGGGGTGTATAGTGCATGTTTCTTAGTGGTCGATTTGGCAATAGCACAGGCAGTGCAGGACCTGATATACTTGTTGACCTCATGTCGAAGTTTCAGCCAGTAGAAATGTTGTTGCAACATTGCCACTTTCTTTTCAATGCCGAAGTGTCTTGCCACCCAACTGTAGTGGGATTCCCAGATCAGCTTTGCTCACTCGCTTGATGGAACGCAGAGATGGCCCAAACGGCACAACATCCCATCCTGAAGATGGAAATTATCGACAACTTAGTTTGCGCCCAACATTTGGTAGGTGGTGGAGAAGTTTGAGTCTGTCTCATAGAGTTGGGGCCATCCATAGGTCTCATGGCCACAAGAGTCTAGCACAATGGTGAGTGTCGCGACTAGCGGTCTACTGAGGAAATCAGCAACGCAGTTGGTGCTTCATGTTTTATACTTGATGTTGAGGTGGAATTGTTGTAGGTATGTGGACCACTTCTGATGGTTGTCATTCTACAATTTTCCTTATGTCTGCATGAACTACAGTGGCTTATGATCAGTGTGAATGATTGTCTCCTTCCCAATAATGTAATGTCTCCACTAGTGACAAGCTTGCACAATGGGGTACATTTATTTGTCGTAAGTAGGGTACTTACGGAAAGCATCTGATAGTGTCTCACTATGATAGGCCACGGGGTGGTCGTGCTGAGTGAGAACAGTGCCCACAGCATAGTCTGAGGCATTTGTCTCGATCTCAAAGGGTTGGTGTAGGTCCGATAGTGAAAGTATTGGGGCTGAGCACAAGTGTTGCTTCAAATCATCAAACTCTTTTTGTTGGGACTGTCCCCACACAAATTTGTCCTTACCACCACCCCTGGTTATTTGGCTAAGGGCCCATGCAATATGGGAGAATCCCAACACTAACCTGCGGTAGAAATTGGAAAGGCCCAAGAAGCTCTAAAGCTCATTGAGTGTGGTTGGGGCTGGCCAATCACAGATGACTTGGATCTTGGCTAGATTCACATGTACGCCATGTTTATCAATGATGTAGCCTAGGTAATGAACCATGTCGATGTCGAAGGAGCATTTTCCCAATTTGGTGTATATCTTGTGCTACTGCAGGGTGTGCAGAACCTGTTGAATATGTTACAAGTGTTCTGCCCAAGTCTTGTTGTAAATGAGAATGTCATCCAGATACACCACTACAAAATTATTGGTGAATGGTCGCATGATATCATCCATCATCCTCATGAAAGTGGTTGGAGCATTTGTCAAACCAAAGGGAATGACCAACCATTCAAAAAGACCTTCCTTTGACTTGAAGGCAGTCTTCCATACATTTGTTTGTTCTGTCGCGACCTGGTGGTAGCCAAACTTCAAATCAATCATACTGAATTATTTGTCCCCGGTGAGTTGATCAAGTAGGTTGTCAATTTGGAGAATTGGATACTGGTTTCTGACTGTGATTTTATTCAGAGCCCGATAATCAATGCAAAGTCGCCAGGTTCCATACTTCTTTTATACTAGCACGATTGGGCTCCCACAAGGTGATGAGCTGGGACGGATTTTCCCCTTGTGGAGAAATTCTTGGATCTGCCACTTGATCTCCTCATTCTCTAACAGAGAGCAGCAGTAGACTGACCCATTAGGTAGTGGTGCGTCGGGGGTCAAATCAATGGGGTTCTTGACCTGACAGTGCAGAGGTATCACGATAGGAGAGGAGAATATATCTGAGTATTCTTCCACAACCTTATCTACTTGCTTCTGTTGTGTGGAGAGGTCGGTCGTAGAGACCCTAGATGTGGTTGCAATCTTCCACTCATTCTGAGAGCGAATCACGAAGAAGAAAAACTTCCCCATCTGAGAGATGATCTTCCTGCATTGCTTGGCATAGATCAAGGAAATAACACTAGGAGGGACTGCCTTGGGTATCCTGCACAATTTCATGTTCAAAGTAATAATAACACTACGAGGCCTAGACTCATATACAGCATGTTTTTTCCATAAATAAGGTTGGCCCAAAAGAACATTACAAACTTCAAGAGGAGCAACATCACAAAATGCCTCATCTTTGAAGGGCTTGATGTCGTACGACAGTCGGCACTGTTGACTGACACGGAGATCGCTTCCTTGGTGAAGCGATTCAATGGTGTAGGGTTGTGGGTGCGGCATTGTTGGCAGGGCCAGCCACTTGATGACCTCTGCTAAGATGAGGTTCTTATGGCTACTGCTATCAACGATGAAGTGCAACGAGGTTCCTTTTACCCACATCTGTGAATGGAAGAGGCGCTCACCTTCTTCTAGTTCACTAGGATGGAGCTTGGTGGTAGAAATGGTGGCACTGGGTTCTGTGTCAATGATCTATCTTCCCCTTTCTGGTTCTGACTCAGAGTCATAACCCACATCTAATTTAGAGGTTTTCACTTCGGCCACCAGCGATTTCTTTGAGCGACAATCAGTAATGTTATTCCAAGGGCTCTTATGGAAGTCGCACCACTTCCCGGTATCTTTCTTTGTCTTTCAGGTGTCCTTATTTGATTGCAGCTTGGACTAGTTGTCCTGATAATGTCCATATTTTATCTGTCCTTTGTTCTATAGGTTGGGGCTACCCTTTCTTAGTTTTTTTTATGAGGGATTCCCAGGTCCAAATTGTCGCGTCTTTTGTTTGAGCTTCTACTCAATTTTGACGGTATATCGGTAGGCCACACCCAAGGATGATATGTCCATAAATTCCATTTAGGTTTGGATGTATCTATGCAAAGCACCGCGATACTTGAGCACCAGATGTCGCTCTGAATCTTTGATACCCAGCTTGGTGCGCAAGGTATGGAATATATTTGTGAACTCTGGCACTACTTGGTCTCTTTCTTGCCGGCTGCAGTGTGGTCCCTTTGGTATAGAAGTCGTCATAACTTCCGACAGGGTAGTATTGTTCCTTAATAGCATCCCTGAAGGATTCCTAGGTGGTCACGACTATAAATAATGAGGGTTCCTTTGTTTCCATTTTCTCACAGAAAGTTTCCCACCAAACTTTGACATGGGGAACGATTTTGAGGAGCGCAAAAGTAATATTTTATCTATTTGAAAAGTTATGGACAGAAAAATACCCTTCTAGTAGATTCAACCACTTGTCTATAGCATCTGCGTTTATCTGACCTTCAAATATAGGAATATCGAAGTCAATTTGTACCTTGAAGGGGGTGGCACCTCTGCTCGAGGAAGATGTGTCGCATGTTAGTAGTCGCCGAAGGATTTGTGTGAAACTATCCATCATCTCGTTCCTCTATTGCATGAGGGATTCCTAAGCAACATTTTGAAAGGATATCATGTCCCATCATCTTTATTTTCTCCTACCATGAGAGGTCGCTTGGGTGTGCGAGAGATTTTTACCTCAAGAGAAACAAACTCGAGACCCAATTCTTTGTACCCTGACCTCATTAGGGACATGCATTAAGACGACAAGGAGCAGACCTCTCTGATACCACTAATCTGAATTTTATGAGCAGGATGAAATGAATACAGATTATTAAAATATGCTTAACACAAAATAGCAAAGATACAGTAAAAGTGGTTTTCTATTCAATAAGAAATAAGTTGAAACTGTAAAATGCAGCGGAAAACAAGCTTGATGGAATGGTGGTGGCTTATCTCTAAGAAGAGATGTGATGACTCCGCTCATTCACAAGAAAGTGAATACAATGAGGCTCTGAAGGAATTTTTACAATAAAGATGAATTCCAAAACCCTATACATCCAAAAACCTAACCTTAGGAGATGAAGCGCCAAAAGTCATGTGGGCCCCGTTGGGGTAAGTTAGTACATCAACTTCTCGGGGTCGTAACTTTTGCATACAATCTTCGTTTTAGGCCCACGATAGCCCGTTGGAAAGGTCTAACCAAGAAGAACAATTTTCGACTAGCCTAATTCAATGCCTCTAGCAGTCACCTTGGCCCCAAATTTCCAAAAAACGTCGTTTAGGGCCTCAAAACGACCCCAGAAGTTTGGAACCAGAAAAACTGTCGAAAAGCTGCAAGGTGGAAAAAAAAAATTCGAGCCAGTGGAATATGTGGGTGGCCACCAATATCCACCTGGATCATGGGATCAAGATCCTCTGTAAAGAGTCCAAACAACTTTGGCTTGTTTTTCTTTCTAGGGCATTGATGTGCCCAATGGCCTTTCTGATTACAGTTGAAGCAAGTTGAGTGCTTGGTAGGCTTTTGTCTTTTCTTAAGATGCGGAATTTTTCTTACAATATTTGTATTTGTGTTTCTTTTTCTTGGGCCAAGAACGATCGGGATTGAATCTGAACCTAAAAGAATGAAATTTCTTTCCTTGGAATTTAGAGGAGCAATGTGTCATTTTAGACTGATGTGATCGATTATGAGCACCACATCCCCATTCTAGCATCAAACCTACATATTTACATAAAGAAGAGGTGAAAATATTACCAAATCTCTTAAAATATTGTGTTACCCTTTTTTCCAGACAATGTTCTTGAATTACAATTTTGATATGATGATTTGTCATTGCTAAAGACATCCCTTCCAAAGTAATATTCTTATCTTTGAAATATTGTTCTACAGCATCAGGTAAGGCACCAGGAAAACTTCTAACATAGTATTTAATGTATGTAGGATCTGAAAATTTTCTTGATTCAATTATTGATTTCTGCATATAACAAAAATATTTCTCATGGTGGCTTAGATCACATAGTCTCTGGGACATGAATAATGAAGCAGCATGTTCAACATCTGTTGAAACTTCTATACCATAAAATTGGGTGGTAAAGGCTTCCAATACTACTTCATCTACTTTAGGGTCCTTTAACATATCATATTTAGCTTGTTGGGAAAGTCATCTCCACAAAGTTGCAGCGTGACCAGTAAACCCATTGATTACTTGAGTGGCCATATCTCTTGGTGCCAATGTAGCATCTTCTACCTTTTTGGAAGTGGTCTAATTTATCAATAATTGGATTGCATATTTTGTTTCATCCCTTGATTGACAACTAAAATTGATCACAGGGTGATCAGGCATTGAAGAGTTTATTTTTTTCATCCCATGAAAGCTGAAAGAAGACAGATTGTTTGTCTGGAATGACGATGGCATGGGGATATCTCCTTGTTCATATTTGACAGTGATCATCTGGAGATATTTTTATTTTTTATTTAATGGGTGAGGCCATGTTCTTATATCAGAAATGTCTTCTACAATACTTTGAAAAATTATGGCAAATTCTCCAAAATCCCATTCTAGTCTCAAATCTTCTACTTGAAACATTCCAAAGGATTTGTTTCTTTTATGCTTCTTAGCATCTTCTTTATCTCTGAAGATATCAGGTTGTACAATGTTTGGATTTCTAATAGGCTTTTGAGAGCTCTTCTTAACCTCATTTATTTTATGTAATAAGGTGTCCAAGAGGTCAAGGCGAGATTCTATTTTGGCCATAGAATTTTTACACTCTGAGGTGTCTATCAGAACATGTGTGAGTGATCAAAATCTGGACCAGGGGTCAAATTTTAGCTCAAAAATCAAAGTTCTCGGAATTGCCTCAAAACGAACAGGTGTGTAGCCCTCATCATCACGAACCCAACACAACTCATTTGGGTTCAAACAGACGTCGGATGAGAGAGATATCGCGATCTGTTTGAATCGCCAAACATGTAAAAAAAAATGTGCTGACTGTGCAGTCTGTACAGTCCATACGGATGCTAACATGGCATGTTCGTACAATGGCATGGCACGTTCGTACACTAAGTGGTAGATGGTGACATGGAATTCATTTATTGGTTGACAATTGGACGAGTGATATTGCGACATGTGGCAGTTTTTGGTTAGTGGTTTGGTGCCACGTGGCCCAATCATGGGCTGCCACGTGGCACCCTGCTATTGGTTTGGGTGATTGTTAAAAGATTATGGAGTCCACCAGACTCAAACCCTAGACCTCCTCTCCCATTCAAAGCTTTAGCAATGGCCGCCCGACCAACATACCACACGGTGTTACTTGTTATGAATATGGTTTTATATTTATATAAGTTTACATTGTTTAATAGTTGGCGCAGGGGTTGGGTTGGGGCTTAGCCCCAGCCCCCAGTTTCACATGTCTTCCCATGTGACCACTTACCACATGGAGAGCGTGTGATTTTGGATTTCAAACGGAGTTAGCCACGGTCGTATGCGCCTACCCATATGACTTGAGTTTGGAAACATGGCCCTTTTTGTTTGAGCGCGGTCATATGGAGGGCCACATGACCACAAGGTTGGCGGTTAGGGGTTGGGCATGCCCTAATTGTCCTACAGTTTGATCGGTTTTGCGGTTATGTGCGTGTGCTAGGTTTTAGCATGATTTTTTGAGCGTGTTCTTGGTTGGACGCCCAGAGGTGCGTTTTGGCAAACCAGAGACAACAAGCTTGAAGGAAGAAAATGGCAGGAGGCCTATCTTCTTCATCTTTTGGCCAAATGAGGTGCCAAAAAAGCCCAGCTAGGGGTTTTTGGACGTTATGAATCCATTGGCACTGTTTTCAAAGCCATTTGAAGACTTCTTTTGTAGGTTTTTAACCATTGAAATTTCAGGAAGCTCGAGGGAGCTTGAAGCCCTCATTGTTTGAGGTCATGCTCAGATGAGCCTATGTTTGTTTTCTGTGATTGAATAATCATTTTTGGCTAATTATTATGCTATGAACACTTTGGGATAGGTTTCAAATCCATTTGAGAACTTTTACAGGTGTTTTTTCCACAGAGAATCTCAGGGAATCTTAAGGCCACATGTAGAAGAGGTCATGCCCGGATGAGCCATGATCCGTTTTCAAAGTTTTATTAGTCATTTTTGGGGTTTTTATGTATTCTGATCCCAATGGTACAGTCAGTATTTCCATTGGAGTTGAGCAGCATATTGTAAAAGAATTTTTGACAAATTAATCCCAGAGAGCCAAGTCCATTGAAGGAGGTTCAAGGAGATGTAGCCCAGAGAGGGGTGAACTCCTTTATCATCTTGTTTTTGTTGTGAGTTTGATGGTTTATTTGTTGCAATTTATGTTGCTATGTATTTATTTAAAGTACATATATAACCATTTAAAAGAACATTTCCTCACACATGAACATTTAAAAGAAGATGCATAAACTTGGCACATAATTTGTCTTGCATATTTTAACACATGGAACAAGGTCCTGTAAATTTTATTTAAATGGAATAGAGGGTGTTTGCATAGCATAACAAGTCAGCCCCCTATTTTCAGATCAGGTGGTATCAGAGCATAGTTTGTTTTTCTCATGTGTTTGTCATTGATAGCTTGAGATTTACCTGTTGGCATTGTGCAAGTTTTGTGTTGGAGTTTGATATCTTGCAAGGATGGTGGAAGCTTCAAACATTGATAGTTCTCATACATCTTCATTATCTAAGTTCTTGACAAAGAGATGTTGAAGGAGTTTATAACCATGAGAGATGTGATGAAAGAGATGTGTGAAGATAGAAAGGAGAGCATTGCCCTTGAAGAGCAGTTGATGGCCATGAAGGAGGAGAAAGACCATCTTCTTGAAAAGTTGCATGAGATAGAGACTCAACTCCATGAGGCAAAGGAAACCCTTACCAAGTACATGCATGAACATAAGGTATGTATTGTTAGTTTATCTTCAAATTCCTCTCAAGATGAATGCTTTGGTGTTTTTGAAAATCACACAAGAGGAATAGGGTCCAAGTTATTGTTTAAAATGGGCTATGAAGGTAGAGGTTTGGGCAAGCATGCACAAGGCATTGTTGAGCCTATTGTTGTTGAAGAGAGACCCAAGTTTTGTGGTCTTGGATATGAACGAAGAGATGGAGCAAATTCCAAAGTTGAGAAGACAAGGGAAAAAGTTCCAAGAACAAATTTTGTTTCAAATTCACCTCCTCAAGAAGGATATAAAGGTGAAAGTTCAAGAACTTTTGTTGAAAGTTCAATCCCTCAAGCATGCAAAGCTTGTGTTCAAAATGAATGAAAATGTGTGAAACGAAAGAGTTGTGACAGCGATGAGGACAAGAACACTGTTGTTGGTCTTCAAAGGAGAGCTTGTAACTCTTCAAATTCACCTCCTCAAAGAGGCGATAAAGGTGAATGTTCAAGGTATAATTCTGCTTATCA
>ML859869.1:12680-37887 GCA_009831015.1 Picea engelmannii
TTATGTTGCTATGTATTTATTTAAAGTACATATATAACCATTTAAAAGAACATTTCCTCACACATGAACATTTAAAAGAAGATGCATAAACTTGGCACATAATTTATCTTGCATATTTTAACACATGGAGCAAGGTCCTGTAAATTTTATTTGAATGGAAAAGAGGGTGCTTGCATAGCATAACAAGTCAGCCCCTTATTTTCATATCAGTGAGGATTTCTATCTTTTCATAAATTATTTTTATTTCTTCCTTGTGTGACTCTGCATCTTTCCTTGCTTTGAGCAATTATCTATGCAAATCATCTATATTATTTCGTGTCAACTGAGCTTGGAAACTTGCATAGTTTAGAAGCTTGCATTCATCGGATACAAAAACAGTTATTGTTGAAGATCTTGTTGACAAATATCCTCTTTTATTTTTAAGATCATCAGAATATTGTCTGAATGGAACTTCCAAGAGATTCCTTCCTGGGAGATAAGTTTCTTCTCCACTTGGAAACATTTTTATGCTTCCTATACCTTCTCTAGGAAGTGGCAACATGAAAATATCAACACTAGGGACTTCTATTTTCAAAGATCTATGACCTTGCAGATTATTATTTTTTTCTTGGAAAGTCGATCATTCAAGGTGTTTCCCTATATGTTTGTGTGACTTTGACATACTGGATGAAGAAGATGTAGCAGTCTAGTTACAGGTGTGTTTCATCTCAGATGCAGAAGGATTCAGTTCTGGGAGTTTTAAGGACAATGACCTATGGACTGTAGACAAAGGAACTGGTTTCTTTGTTAAGTCTTATATATGGAAAATCATTTGGGTTTTGAAGTTGTCATACTTATTTTCCTAGACAGTGGGATATTCTATCCCAGTCCAGTCAAACGTAACATGTTGAACTTTCTTGGATTTGTCCTTCTCCACCACGTTGTGCAAGCATGAAGTTTTTTAGACAGTTTTATGTAAAGGAGGAAGAGTATCATTGCCAAAACAAATAACCAAGAGAGACTTGAGTTGAATGATTCGTGAATTGACTGACATATCAAAGCTTGAAGTGAGAATATAAGCTTTTAATAATTCATATATGTAAGTATCAGAGAGTGA
This sequence comes from Picea engelmannii, assembly GCA_009831015.1. NCBI lineage: Eukaryota > Viridiplantae > Streptophyta > Pinopsida > Pinales > Pinaceae > Picea > Picea engelmannii. Next base: position 13,777 of record ML859869.1, read on the forward strand.
GATAGAGTATTTAGGAAAAATAGTTGAAAGGGCGGGGCCATCAGAAAGAGGTGCAGAAAATCCACCAACTAAAGCATAGAAGAATTTATTATGTCGAATATCAATGACACAGACCATGGAAGATACTGGAAGATATGGTCTTACTAAATAATTTAAACCAAACTTGATTTCACCTATATGAGTGTAAGAATATCCTTTTCTTTTCGCTCAATCAATCGGATCTATGTCTGTTAAGGTAATGTTTACTGGATATTCATTAGTAGAGAAAGGAATGTCAATAGAGTGTACTTTGATAAATGAATGAGACAGGTAATTCCACCACTTTAATTTATAAACATCTTGTGGACATATAGGGGGGAGTTCCCAGTGTTCTGGAGAATTTGGCTCATGAATGGAGATTAAACTTTCATCAGAACTTGTTCCTGAAAGAATTGATGAAGCTCGTCGTTTCATTATAGATTTCATAGGAATATGATTTGTTGAAGTAGAAACTTCTATGAAATCAGTTGTATCCATGAAAGGATCCATCTAAAATATAATCAACTTAGAGAAAATAACCAGGATAGCAAGGAATGGCCTATGGTCATAGACGCCAATCATCGGCTTTATAGACATAAAAAATTCCTCACATCCCATTGGATTAAAAATATTTTCTCATCATTTAACAGAAATAGCATTCATGTAGATAGATATCTGAATGACAACAAACTCAATAAAATGCCCACTTTGATTGCTTGCGGTGAATCGACACAAGGAATTTTGAAAATCTTAGGCAATAAAGTATCGTGTTATTTGTTCAAACCAATGATGTTGGAGTTTCAATACATGTTCTTTTCGCATATTGTGGTCTATTGATAATCAAATATGAAACCCTAAAATACAAAGAAGGTTCATGATTTAAATAGAGAATTGGTTATCAGCTCTTGTCCTTGACGATGTTGAGAAAGAGGTTTAGGAGGTTTTACTAAATTCCTTATACTTTTACAAAAAGAGGCTTTGTTTTCAAGCATAGGTGCATTCCAATGCACTTTGAACTCTAAGGCACCGTAATCAACCACCAGACTCGCTACTAACGATATCAAGGTGCATTCAATGTGTCATCGGATCTTTAGATCAAACACGAAATTTACGGAGTACACCTACAAACAGAGGGTATTTCCAAAAGATATCTGACCATAATCTGAAATTATGCTTAAATTTTTATTTTTTATTCATATTATATTTTTTTTGAAGGGACATAAGCATTATTATAAGACCTTGCATAAGAAGGATAAGCATGTGCCTCATCGTGCACTTGGATGGAATGAAACCCTAGATTGAAATGGTGAAGAGGGTGCTCAGTCTATCCAATAGATGAAGGCAAATTATATTGGATGAGGTCTGACGTCATGGGCACCCGATGTTCCAAGAGGAGCGACCAAGGGGACATGCGACAGACACTAACCAAGCAAGGAGGTTGGATGATTGGTCAAGGCATGACTTGGTGCCCAAATGAAAAAGGAGATTTGGCTAGGGGAAAAGTGGGTGCGCTTAGGTGAGTCATCTGACTCAACCAAGGGACGTGCACCCCTTGGGAAGAAGTCATCCCAAACAAAATTGGGCAAGCTCCTAAAGTGGATGCATCAACCCCAAGCAAGGGCATGTTCCATCTTAGGATGGGCGCCTATAAGGCACAATGGAGAAGAGAATTTGGAGGGAGGCAAGTCGAGAGTCCAGAGACAATTTTAGAACCGCAGAGGGGGGCGGATGAGTTGAGAAGAGAACTACAAGGCCAAAAAGATGAAGCATGAAGGAGACAAGTTCATTTAGACTTCTGATTGAGGCGAAAAAGGAAGGGCTTTGGGTGACTCGCCAAATTTGTCTCTTTGTGTTTTCGCATAGGTTCTTTGTGTAACTAAGAAAAATCTCCCTTGTAAACTTTCTTTGTGTGGCACAAGTTGTTGGCTCAACACACTGTTGTTCTTGAATAAAAAGACTTTGGGTTTTAGGCCGGTTTGGTTGCCCACTTGCACATTTCGTTTTACTATGTATGAATGCTCTCTTTACTTTTTGGAATGTTCAAGTATAAAGATGCAAATATAAATTAAGTAATAAATGAAATGAAGTGAAGGCATAGTCTAGGGAAAGTAAACCAATGTGGCTTCGTCATCGAGTCAAAAATCGTCGATATTGCGTGTTGTTGAGGATGTTGGACATCTAGAATTCAACTGAGCTCTTCAACAAAGTGACAGGTGGTATCAGAGCGCAATATAAATATAGATTTGGTTGGTTGTCAAACAAGCTACACCATGGCGAGCTAAGAGAAGCTCAACCTAACAAGGAAGAAGTTGTTTCAAGTTTGTTTGTTCCACACAGGTATATGAAAGGGAAATTTGCAAACGAATGACAATGACAGACCACAGTGGGTTATGGATAGTCCAAGGGAGCTTGGACAAAGTACTTGTACACAACTTGAGAGGAAGTCAAATAGTGACGCCTTAGTGATGGGACGAGCTGGATAGAAACACACGAATTCTAGCAGAAGTTGTTGACGGAAGGGGTCATTGAGTTGAGAAGGATGTTGTTGTTCATTCAATGAGACACATGAGGCATGGAAAGGTTCTTTGGGAAGAAAAATAATCAGTGTGTTGGATGTACAAGGAAAGAGCATGCATCAATTGTGCTTCATTTACATGATCATCAATGGCAGAGTAGTTCAAGCACTTGTTGACACAAATGCTTTGCACAATTTTTTGTGGGCAGAGTTGGCTAAGGAGCATGGGCTCAAAATCATAGCTAGTAAGACAAAAGTGAAAGCAGTGAATTCTAAGGGAAAAAAGGAAATGAGATTTGCCTCACTGATCCATGTATAAATAGAATATTGGAAAGGACGTGCAAACTTTATGGTTTTGTCGATTGACAACTTTGAAGTCATCTTGGGACAAGAATTCCTTAAAAGGAACAAAGTTGTTCCAGTTCCATGACTAGACAAGTGAGTTATAGTGAGTGAATAAAAGATGTGGGTTTTGTGCACAATCACACAGAAACCTAAGGGTGGAGTGCATATTGTCTCTGCATTGAACATGAAGAGATAAACAAGACAATTTGGTTCATAAATTTATGCTGCAGTCGTTGGAGACATTGAGGAAGATGATGGAGTGGGGATGCTTATTCCACTAGAACTCACCAAGATGTTGGATAAGTTTGAGGATATGATGCTCGACGAGTGCCTAAGATTCTCCCACCAAGGTGTACCATTAACCACCAAATTGAGCTAGAGTCGAGGTTGCAACAACCCACTAGATCTCCCTATCGATTGTACATACCTGAGTTGGAAGAATGAAAGAGACAGTTAACAAATTTAATTGATGCGGGCTTCATTTGACCTTCTAGGGCCCCATACGGTACCACAATCGTCTTTCAAAAGAAGAAGGAAACAATGGAACTGAGGATGTTCCTTGACTACAGAGCGTTGAACAAGCAAACTTTAAAGAATAGATATCCTTTGCCACTAGTTGCGGACTGTTTTGACAAGCTAGCCAAGGCCAAGGTATTATCAAAGTTGGACTTGATACATGGTTACTATCAGATTCATATCACAGAGGGAGACAAATAGAAGACAATGATGGTGTTATTACTAGAAGTCTCACCTAGAATGTTGTAGGTGTGAGCCTAATACCCATCATAAATTTGTAGGTTTGTTAAAGATAATAATGTTTTTTCAATGTGTTGAAAATGGGTGAGACACTCAGTTTAAAATATCAACACCAAACCTCCATAAAATACACACCAACAAGCAAGGATTTAATAGTCTCAGATCATCATTTAGAATATCAAGTGGAAAGATGAAAGACTTAGCAGGAAATATGAAATACATGCATCGGGTTACATTAGGAAATTTTGAAACATATATAGCAGAAATATCATCAAATAGGAACCTCCTAATCAACAAGAGAGAAATTTGATAACACTTGCATCAATTACAAACAATAAATCATTCACTGTAGTAAGGAACAAACGCTAGGATGAACCCTTCATCAACAACTAGCATAAAAGTGAGATTGAAACACAGATGTGACAGTAAAAGAAGAAATTGATCATTCATTGTTCAGGATTCTTAAATTTGATACATACAGTCTGGAAACTCTGTTACACTTGAAAATAAATATATGAGTATCACTCTACCACCATTCGAACCCTCTAATGGAGTTACATTCCACTTTTTATAGAAAAAAACATTCAAAAATGCCCCTAGAACTCGTCGCCTAGCTCCTACATAGGATCATGCGCCTTAGAGAGGCGTGGAAATGAGTAATCAACAAAAAAATAACAAGATGCTATATTCCAGGATGTTGTTGGTAGCATTGGATGAAACTACATCCAAATCATTGCATGTAGCTTAAATGAAACTATATGCTTGGGGTAGGTCTCCTTTGATGTCCAACTAATCCTTTGGGAGCTATCTGAACCATTATCTGACAGTTGGTAGCCTTCAATATCTCAAGATCCACGTAACTATCAGTTTTGCAGTGCCTGCGCTGCAAACTGTTCCAAAATAACCAGTTCACAATGCCTTTAACAGCACGCACTACGAACTTTCCTATAGGTGTGCTTTTTCCCTCAAAATTGTCATTTGATATTCAAACTGTGCAAAAGCCTTAAAATATTTATTTGGAACATGTTATCACATAAACTTGTCAAATCCTTAGGGGTTTGTGGTTTCTACTTAAGTCTGTATTTTTTGTCTGTCTATCCTCCTTTTGCAGATCCATTCTTAAGTTTTTTCCTTTCAGCTTGTAATTCGCTCTACATCTACCCTCGATCGTTTGAAGCAACCTTTTGTTCTATGTTTTCCTACCTAAGAAATCTCAACCCTAAGCTTTCTTGATTTCTCTAATCTGATCACTTCTCTCTCTTTACCTCTATCACTGACCTTTTTGCCTCCATGAGCCCTCTATCATTCATCGAGTATTCGTCTATAGAGACCATAGCCATAGCACAAGTGAAACACTTAGAGCAGTCTGATATCGGCTCAAATCAAGTGAGCGAGCAAGATCAGATTTCAATGGCGGAAATTCATCAGGCAGAGTAGATTGATGGCCATCGGGCAATTGAGATCATAGAGTTGCACGAAGTATAGCGTCAAAGTTCTGAGATCATGAGGCCAATCCTAGTTGTTGATCCTGAGAAGGACACGTGGCGCAAGATTAGAATTTCACTGACTCACAGAATGGAGCAGTCAAAGAGCAGAGTCTTTAGAACTTGCGAAATGCGAAATCACAAGATGATCTGAGTCATTGATCAAAAGAGAGATCTGGACCGTCGAAATCCACGTCTAGGCGCGCAAGTGAAGATCAAATCTGGATTGTTAGATCTGAGCGCATGAAGTTAGATCAGGGTCATTCGATGGAAGGGGACACGTGTCACTCGAGCCAAGCATCACGATTTCGAGACTCGGAGATTTCAGCATGGAAAATAGTGCAAACTCATGAAACGCAAAGTTGTGAAATGATCTGATTCATCCGACTAGGGGAGCACGTGGCAGCAGATGAGAGAAATCGTGATTTCACATTTTGGAGGTTTCAGCATGGAGCAAGGCGTGAATCCCCGAGTCCCGAAATGTCGATGGTCCAAGGTCCCGATAGCTGATATTCATATGGTCCGTCTGATTAAGGGGATGCGTGGCACCTGATCCAAGAGATCGCGATTTCGCGACTCGGAGATTTCAACATAGAGAACAACATGAGTTCGCGAAACGTGAAATCGTGACCCACATGAAAGTTGGGCCCACGATCAAAGCCCAAGGTCATATGGAAAGCAAGGCCATAAAGGAAATTAAGAACATGTCGAGCAGCGGGCAGCTGAGGTTGTTCGAGGAGAAGATCGTGTTCATCAGATTCAAGGTAAATCCAACCATTGATCCATACGGACCGTTTCGTGGTTTCGGGCATCGGGACATTGAGAATCAAGGGGGAGTAAGAACTCCCGAGATGTGAATATGTGCCATATGGATAAGCACGAGATCACAGCCCGCAGTCGTGTGGAGAAAAAAAAAAAAAGATGTGCAAGAGATCAAATCGCCCGAGTTGGTCACAGAGATGAATAGCTATGGTTTCAAGAAGCCAAAATAAATTGAAGAAAGTCATGAGCACTGCCTGAAGCATTCATGGATGTCAGAATTTGTCTCGATCCCAATGAAAGTAGTTAATGTTAATTGAGCAGGTGGTTGAAACCTCAACTCAATCCATAAATGGAAGGCATGGAGGTTCTGGAGCAGTCAGCCCGTGGTACTCCTATGGATGAATTTCCCTACCAGAGCCATACTAATCTGATCTTGCGTCTGACAGAGGAGTGCAAGTGCAGCCTGAAAAAAGAATATATAGATGCAAATCTTTGATTGCTATAGCCAAGTCACACTCCTAGTGTTGGCACGTTGTTCTGAGTATAAATACTCAGTTTTGATATTTTGTGATGGTCGATGGCGGAGTTGAGCTCCCGATTGTAAAGTTTTAGTAAAGCATCTGGTTCTCTGGTTTGTTTATGTATTAGAGACTTCTTGTTTAATGAAAGTCAGTTTCCTTTCATCTCTTTGCAATGACTTCATTAGAACACTCGGGCATGGAAGATCCAGTAGAGGATAGTCATGTTTGTGTGATGCATGTTTGATCATAGTGACACCACAATCAATTTTAATCAGTTCCTTGTGTTGTCTTTCCTTCCAACTGAATGACCCGGGCATGGATGTCTAGTTGGGATGTTGTTAACGGATTGTGATGTATGTTTGATCTTAGTTCAGTAACAACTTCATTTAGTTCCTTGAAACTTTGAACCAAGAGGATCTTGTTTTCTAAGTTTTTCATCCTTGGGATGTTGGAAGACCGGATGTCCATAGCAGACCACTTCATTCTCCTTAAGTTCTCCCCCCTACTCACCAATATACTGCAACTTACTGACTGAATTTAGATCAAGACCTCACCTTTCTATGCAGGCCAACCTAGTCTTCTGAGTTAAAGCAATATAATCCTAAGACTGCGCCCATTTGACCACCCTTAAATTTATTCATTATGACATACAAACTGATGGGTATTGGGCTTACCTCTGCCTCAATTCAGAGGTGACTTCTAGTGCTAACATTTCTAGCACCGTTTTCGGGGATGAATTGAAGATTTTCCCTGGGTAGAACGACAATGCACTTCTGATTCTGAAGGTACATCAGAATTCAAAACCTCTTGAAGATTGCAACTTGCACCTGGCGAATCCACTGTGGCAACTCCACTATCTCGGCTCTGTTGTTTATGTGTGACTAGTTATGGCTACACCTGGTAGCCCCTAGGAGAACACAATGATCAGATCTGGTCTTTGATGGTAGGCAAAGAGCAGACACACTCATTATGCATATCATTCACCTAGCAACTCCATGGTTAAAGGATCGATTGGCGACTCCACTGGTTCAAAATGGAAAAAATCCTGGCTCGAAGTTTTTCTCTGTTTAATCTTTCTACTGTTCCTAGTTTTCCTAATGTTGTCTCTACTATGGACGAATTGCATGATTATTTGCCTATATTTAGAAGACACGAAGATGAAAATCCTTATGAGCATCTTCGTGAGTTTCATGAACTCATGCATCAGTGGGAGATACATCATGAGGATGTATTAATAAAGATGTTCATGTTCTCATTAGACAGGGATGCTCGTGAGTGGTATCGATCCTTGCCCCCTGCTAGCATCCCCTCCCTAAGAGAGTTTCATGCAACTTTCAATAGACACTTTCAAAAGTTTTATTCTTCTAAGTTAATTTGTCATAATTTTTGTGAAGAATATAAATACTGTGTTCAAGGTATGACTGTTTCAAATGAAAGATGTGAGGATGAAATATATGAGGATGGAATCTGTGAGAATGAAGGATATACCTCGGAGGAGTTGATGGAGCTGGTAAAATCTCTTTCTACAAGGATGGAGGGATTGGAGGAATATTTTTCTTGTCGCTCTTACGAAGAGGATGCATAGGATATTCCATTCCTTGAAACATATGTTTTTGGCATCCCTCCTTATGATGAAGAAGTGATGTCGGATACTGACCAAGAACAAACATCTTTTGACGGATATCCCAGTGAGGATGACGAAAAGAAGAGCTCTTCCATGGTTCTTGTTTATAGTGATTGTGAAACTGATCCTGGCGAAAGCCATGAAGGAGAAAAGGAGGAGCCACATCTATCAGCTATCTTGGTTCGGAATTTTTTCCCTTTCAATTTCTTAGCCATATATGGTTATCCACATCCAGTGCCGACTATAAACGAATGGGATGATTATCTTCTGAGATTCATAGGAAGCAAGCATGACCATCTTGGTGAGCACTTATTAAAATTTTATGCATACATGATTGAACACGGCTTCTTTCACGAGGATGTCTGGATCAAGATGTTAAGTTTTTCTCTAGAAGAAGATGCTCTTGGATGGTGTCTATCTCTCCCTGCTGCTAGTATCCATTCTTTGAAGTATTTTCACGATGCTTTTAATTTGTATTACGAGAAGATTTACCTGGCTCATCTTATTTTTGATGACTATTGTAAGAGGTTTTTACTCCACATTCTGCATATGATAGAGTGTTCCTCGTGTGATGAGTCTGGTGAAGATCTGGTTGAGAGAGAAAGCAAGGATGAAAGTGAATATCTTGCGAATATGGATGAAAAATTTTCTCTCTCTATTTCCCAAGAAGAATTCCTTCCAGATATGATTGATGGTAGCATTGATGATGGCATAACTATGGATGCATTATTTTCCGCCCCTAGTACACCTGTTGTCTCAGATTTAAAATAAGAAATGGTTGAAGAAAGGAATCAAGATATCACTCTTTTTTCTTTGCAAGATAGAAGATTTTTGCGCTCACCTACCCCTGAAGAGTATTTAGAAGCAGAAAGCATAGGTTGTCAATCTTCTGATGAAAGTGAAAGCTCCTACCAAGAGCAGCATGATAGAGAGAAAGAGCCATCCATGGATATACATGAAGAGACTTCTTTCTCTCATCTAGAAGATGTTATCGGAGCAGACAAGGGAGAAATGGAGGAGCTAAAGGTGCAGTTTATCTCCTATATTGAACTTGCAAATGAGAAAGTATCACCTAGGATCAGCCAACCCACATCGGTCCTCTACCCACCTGTACACTCTGAGAACATCGAACGACAAGTGAGCAACCAGGAAGTGCGGGAGGCAATTTCTTACTAGTTGAGCTTTTCTGATTATAAAATGTGTGACCCCATGGGGTTGTATATGGAGCTATGTTTTCCAAAAGCATTGGAGCTTGCAAGGTTATTCATATTATCATCACTTAGGGGTATGGTTGGTGTTCCAAATAATGTTCTCATTATGTTGTCATACTTCCCTTACCTTTTGTGGATCATTTGCAGTGAAGAGAAGAATTATATTACCGATCAATCTGGGTGGCTATGTGTAATATACCAAATATAAAAAGTATGTAGAATAGAAATAAAATGATAGAGATGGTAGAATAACAGCAATATAACCAGAACAATCACCACAATAACATTGAAATGATATAAGAATATAGAAGAAATAACACTTTGATTCTAAGAGCAATGTTCACGGGCCTCTTCGAGGGGGCAACCTCCAATCGAGCAGATCTCTATTACAATAATATCCAAGCTAGGGTTCTCATACCCTCGACTCCTATTTATACTAAATATGTCTATCAAAAGAAGCATCTAGAGGAAGATCCTTCTAGAAGCGGAAGCTTCTATTAGGTCTTCTTACATTCGACTTATCCTATTTTATTGCAAGGCCTTATTAATATTGACCTTTATTACATCTGAATATATTCTTCTACCTATGTGTGGGTTAGGACCCTAACATGTCCTCCCCCTTAAAAACAGCCTTGTCCTCAAGGCTTGAGATGTGGAAATTGTTGCAGAATGGTAGTTTGTTCCCAAGTGGTATTTGTTGGAGTTGTATCTTTCCACTGGACTAACATTTCCTTGATGGTTCTCTGACGCAGGCGACGCTCACACTGGTCCAAAACTGCTTGTGGTTGTAACCAAATGGATCCTTCTTTGGCTAACTTGGGAAGGTTGGTTTGAATTTGGCACTTAGTTCCAATCACCTTCTTTAAGCATGAAACATGAAAAACAGGATGTAGCTTTGAATGACTGGGCAAAGATAATTGATAGGCCACCTATCCCACACGCTTGAGAAAGGTATAAGGACCATAAATTTTTGGTGCTAGCTTCTGAAAATGCTCGGCCTTGAGGGAATTTTTCTTGTAAGGTTGCATTCGAAGAAACATTTGATCCCCTTCTGCAAATTGACGTTCAGAGCGACCTTGATCTGCTTGTTGCTTCATGTGATTCTGTTCCATGACCAAATTCTCTTTGAGGGTACGAAGAATAGCCTCTCGAACTGTAAGTGTTTGGTCAACCACATGGACCTTAAAGACACTAGGTAAGTATGACAGAACTAAAGGTGGCTTATGTCCATATACTACTTCAAAAGGAGTCATGTGTGTAGTTGTACAGTATGAAGTATTGTACCACCATTCAGCTAGGGGTAACCATTGAGCCCACTATTTTGATTTTCTGAGGCAAAACACCTCAAATATGTTTCCAAACACTTATTGACAACTTCATTTTGACCATCAGTCTAAGGATAATAAGTTGTACTGAGATGCAATTAGGTGCCTTTTAGATTGAACAGTTCTTGCCAAAAATTACTTGTGAAAGTTGGGTCACAATCATAAACAATAGAGTGCGGCATGCCATGAAGCTTGAAGACATGATCCATGAAAATTTGAGCCACCGTGGATGTTGTAAACGGGTGTTGAAGAGATCAAAAATGAGCATACTTAGAAAGGCGATCAACAACCACCATGATGACTAATTTATTTCTTGATTTGGGTAAGCCTATAATAAAATCCATAGAGATATCCCTCCAAATAGCAAGTGGAATCGGAAGCGATTGTAGTGTGCCCGGAGATTTGATTATTTCTCCCATGTTGTGTTGACACACATCACAGTCAGCGACAAAATTACGAATTTCCTATTTCATACCATCCCAGAAAAAAAGAACGTTTGACCCTGTCATAGGTTTTGGTGAACCCGGAGTGCCCCGCTGTGGGTGTAGCATGAAGCTCAGAAATTACGGTGGATTTAAGCTTTGATTGTTTACTTAAATACAAATGGCCTTTGTATTGAATCTCATCATGGAGCCAAGAGTACTCTAGGGAAGCTAGAGCATTGGACTGCAATTGTTGGATCAGATGCAAATTTTTGGGATATTGTAGCCATTCCTGGCGAACGGCTTGGAGCCAATCTGGTACAATGAAGGAAACAGAAAAAAGGGATCCTTCATATTCATATTTTTGGGAAAGTGCATCCGATACCACATTGTCTTTGCCTTTCTTGTAAATGATCTCATAATCATATCCGGGGAGAAAATGTGTTGTTCCAGAAAATACTTGAGGCTTTGATGGTCTGTCTTAATTTGGAAGCATTTCCCCAATAGATAAGGGTGCCACATATCAACGGCATGCAGAATAGCCAACATTTCCTTTTCATATATTGATTTACCCAAATTTCTTTCAGATAGTTGCTTGTTGGTAAAGGCCAAAGGCTGACCCTCTTGCATAAGGACAGCACCAATTCCTTTCCCTGAAGCATCACATTCCAAGACAAAGGTGTTTGTGAAATCAGGAAGGGCTAGGACTTGAGTGGTGCACATGTCCATCTTCAAGGTTTGAAAATCTTGAGCAGCAACTGGAGTCCAAGTGAAAGAGTTATTTTTTAGGAGAGCAGTGAGAGGTGCTGCAATCTTTCCATAATTCTTAACAAACTTGCGATAATAACCGGTTAAGCCCAGAAATCCATGCAATCTTTTGAGAGTCTTTGGGTGAGGCAAGTCTTGCATAGCTTTAATCTTTTTAGGATCCACCCTAACATCATCCTTGCCAACCAGATGACCCAAGTACTCTACTTCTGAGGCGCCAAAAGCACATTTAGACTGTTTCAGGAAAATTTGGTGCTGAGAGAGTAGATGGAGAACTCGATCCACATGAGAAAGATGGTATGTCCAAGTTTTGCTATAGATGAGGATATCATCAAAGAAACCTAAGAGAAAATGATGGAGAGAAGGATGGAAGACATGATTCATGAAGCTTTGGAAGGTGGAGGGGGGCATTACACAAGCCAAAGGGAATGACCAAAAACTCATAGTGGCCCTCATGAGTTCTAAAGGCAGTCTTGGGAATGTCTACCTCTTTCATACGTATCTGGTGGTAGCCCGGATGAAGATCAAGTTTAGTAAAGAATTGGGTGCCACTCAATTCATCTAGGACGTCATCAATGACAGGAATGGGAAATTTGTCTTTAATGGTAAGTTTGTTGAGGGCACGGAAGTCAAGACTCATTCGCCAAGAACCTTCTTTCTTCAGGACCATGACCACAAGAGAAGAGTAGGGGCTCGTACTAGGGCAGATAATGTCATCATTAAGGAGTTCCTGGACCATTTTCTCAATTTCATTTTTTGGGGAAAAGGGGTGACAATACGGACGGATATTGGGAGGAAGGCTTCCGGGTACAAGGGGAATGGAATGATCATGAACATCACGGGAAGAAGGGAGTCCTGGTGAGTGGAAATGACCACTTGATGTTTAGAAAGGATGGCTTGGAGGTCTTGCGGCACCGAGGGTGTCTCTGTTGCTTGTATGGCATGGAGTTGGGAAATAACACTAGAATGACCTTTTTTGAGCAGCTTTTCCATGCGATGGGAACTAATGATATCAAGTAAACCGGTGGTGATGCCTTGGAACTTATATTGGTGGCCCTCCTGGTCGAACTGCATGGTTAATTCCTTAAAATCCCTGAGAATGAGACCCAAAGTCCTTAGCCAGTCTACACCCAACACAATGTCACAATCGCCCATGTCGATAGCAAACATATGAGATTTCAGGTGGTAGTCACCAATTTGGAGACGCACATTTTCACAATGCCCTCCACATTTCATGGAGCCACCATTGGCAATCATAATTTGGAAATTATTGACGACATGGATGTAGCAATGAGTTTCTTGGGAAATGTGGCGATGAATAAAATTATGGGTGCTTCCACTATCAACCAGAATGATGACCTTCTGATGCTTGATGTAACCAATTAGCTTGAGGGTTTGGGGAGCGGAGAAGCCAGTGAGAGCATTGAGGGAAATGACGGGTTCTACTTCGGGAGGGTATGAGGGAGGGGTTATATCAGTGGTTTCAGGTGACTCAGACACAAGGGGAGTTTCAACATCCTCTTCTGAAATATCCTCGGAGATGGCCATAAAAATATTTTGTTCCTTACACTTGTGGCCTGGGAAATATTTTTCATCACAATTATAACAAAGGCCTTTGAGTTGGCATTCATCCATTTCAGCCCTGGTCATTTTTTAGATCTTTATTGGAGCAAAGGGAGTAGTGGGATTTATTGGTTTGGGGCGAGGGATAAAGGAGGGTTTCCGGTTTTGAGAAGATACAACTTGTTGTGCTTCTTTATCTCTTTTAGTAGCCTCCACCCAAATCTGAGGCCGATCCATGAGGACATGGCCCCGAATATCATCCTTGAGGCCACTAATAAAACACTCTTGGGAAAAGGCATCAGACATGCCCTCTGTTTGAAAATCCAGGCGCTCAAAGGCAGCTATAAAGTCTTCCACTATTCTTCATTGTTTCAACTTTGTCAAACGGCTCAAATGGTTGGTGTCAGTGTCAAAGCATTCATAAAGATCTGCCACAAAGTGTGTCCAAGTAATATACCCTTGACAGGAAGTTTTTCTCCATTGCCACCATTGTCAACGTTCTTGATCTAGATGGAGAACACCATACCGGAGTTTTGCCAAGTCATCTGTAATGTCGTATAAAGAGAAATAATGTTCCATTTGGGTTACCCAACTAGTGGGGTCCGAGCCATCAAATTTGGTCACATCCACCCACAGAAGGCGTAGGTCACGTTGAAAGTGATGATGTTGAAAGTTATGGGAATGAAAGGAATGTTCAGCTTCAGTATGTGGAGGTGAGTCAGAGGAAGGGTTGTCTGTAGGGATATGTAGCTTGGTGCAGAGTGTCGAAAAGACGGATTCAAGATGGGTGGTCAAGTCTTGTTTGATTTCCTCCATTGAGGACTGCATGGTTGTATTGATGGCAGAAACATTGGCACTGAGTTGTTTCACTTCTTGTTGGGTCTTGGTGAGACTAGATTGCAAGGTATCGAAGCAAACTTCCAAGTCTTGGCTACGGGTATGGGCCATGAGGATGAGGGAACCGAAAAGGAGCGGGTGGGATCAAAATTTTGCCGAAAAATGATATGTATGAATGTGATAAGGGTGAAGAGATGAATCTAATGGAATAAGTCTCAAATAATGGTGAAAAAATTTCTAGACTAATTTTTTTTTTCTTTCTTTTACACCTGCGGAGTTATACTCTGGTCTGAAGAATATTGCAGTGATGAAATTCCCAAATGCTTAACCAGGAAGAAATGTGTAGTGATTTGGCAACTCGAACACAGTTGCATGGTAATAGATCTTGTATGTTTTAATTTGTTTATGTTTTTTTCCCCAAGGGTTAGGTATTCAAGGATTCTACAGACAAGGGTTTGCCCTGTGCTATAGCTCTCTGATAAACGTGTGGGGTCCAATAGTAGTACTCAGCCCAATATATCAGGGCACTAACTAAGGATGCTAGACCATACCCTTAGTCGTACTGCCTGACTACCCAGGTACTAGAGAGTATCTTCCCGAGTGATGTTCTCAGTGGCACTATAGCAGTCAGGCAGTCGATTAGTTTATCTAAAGAGGGCTTTAGGTAATCTAGGTCGATCCGTACACGTGTTGTTTGATGCGCTACCACTCGAAGGGGTACCAACAGGGGTTACAAGGGTGGCCAATAGATGTGCACTTAAGTACCACTTGTATTTCCTGCGTGTATGAATCCCTCAACCGTAAGTTTATGCGTGTAACGACAGATCTCTGTAGCTTAAAGACGTCGGAATACGTCTCTACCTTGAAAAAAAAAAAACTACCCACAATTTATGCCAAGGAAAGTGCTATGATACCACTTGTAATATACCAGATATAAAAAGTATGCAAAATAGAAATAAAATGATAGAAATGGCAGAATAATAGCAATATAACCAGAACAATCACCACAATAACACTTAAATGATATAAGAATAACAACAGAAATAACACTTTGATTCTAAGAGCAATGTTCATGGGCCTCATCGAGGGGGCAACCTCCAGTCAAGTAGAGCTCTATTACAATAATATCCAAGCTAGGATTCTCATACCCTCGACTCCTATTTATACTAAATATGTCTATCAAAAGAAGCATCTAGAGGAAGATCCTTCTAGAAGCGGAAGCTTCTATTAGGTCTTCTTACATTCGACTTATTCTATTTTATTGCAAGGCATTATTAATATTGACCTTTATTACATCTGAATATATTTTTCTACCTATGTGCGAGTTAGGACCCTAAAACTATGGTGGAAGTTTGCTTTCACCTAGCATTTTGTAAAAATCAGTTAGCCTAGGATTGTACATAAATAAGCTCTTTCTGGATCCCATGTGTTTGTTTTCGTTTTTTAGTAAAGCAGTGTACATATTTCCATGTTTTCTTCTGTGAAAGTTTTGAGCTAGACTCCATAGCCCAACATCTAAGGCACTGGAACTACTGGTTCTTGGCAGCTCGCAGGGAGCATGCCATCCCCTGTGGAGCCAAATGTTATCACATAAACTTGTCAAAGGCTTAGGGGTTTGTGGTTTCTACCTAAGTCTGTATTTTTTTCATGTCTATCCTCCTTTCGCAGATCCATTCTTAAGTTTTTTACTTTCGGCTTGTAATTCGCTCTACATCTACCCTCAATCGTTTGAAGTAACCTTTTGTTCTGTGTTGTCCTACCTGAGAAGTCTCAGCCCTAAGCTTTCTTGTTTTCTCTAATCTTATAACTTCTCTCTCTTTACCTCTGTCACTGATCTTTTTGCCTCCCTGAGCCCTCAGTCAATCATCCTGTATTCATCTATAGAGACCGTAGCCATAGCACAAGTGCAACACTTAGACCGATCTGATATCAGCTCAAATCAAGCGAGCGAGCAAGATCAGCTTTCAACGATGAAAATTCATCAGGCAGAGCAGATTGACGACCATCGGGCGATCGAGATCATAGAGTTGCACAAAGTATAACATCATATTTCTGAGATCGCAAGGCCAATCCAAGTTGTTGATCTTGAGAAGGACACATGGCGCAAGATTATCATTTCGCTGACTTGTAGAATGGAGCAGTCAAAGAGAAGAGTCTTTAGAACTCGCGAAATGCAAAATCGCGAGATGATCTGAGTCATTGATCAAAAGAGAGATCTGGACCATCAAAATCCACATCTAGGCGCACAGGTGAAGATCAAATATGGACCGTTAGATCCAAGTGAGTGAAGGAAGATCGGGGTCGTCCGATGCAAGGGGACATGTGACGCTCAAGCTAAGCATCGCGATTTCACAACTAAGAGATTTCAACATGGAACATAGTGCAATATCATGAAACACAAACTCATGAAATGATCTGAGTCATCCGAATAGGGGAGTACGTGGCAGCAAATCAGAGAAATTGTGATTTCGCGTTTCGAAGGTTTCAGCATGGAGCAAGGCGCGAAGCCCCGAGTCCCAAAATGTCGATAGTCTGAGGTCTCGATAGCCAATGGTCTGAGCTCCCAAAATGCTGATGGTCCAAGGTCCTGATAGTTGATATTCATCTAGGTCGTCTGATCAAGGGGACGTGTGTCACCTGATCCAAGAGATCGCGATTTCCTGACTCGAATATTCCAACATAGAGCACAGCGTCAGTTCGTGAAATGCGAAATTGCGACGCGCGTGAAATTTGGGCAAATGATCACAGCCCAGGGTCATATGGAATGCAGGGCCATAAAGGAAATTAAGCACCTATCGAGCAACGGGTGGCTGAGGTTGTTCAAGGAGAGGATCATGGCCATCAGATTCAAGGTAAATCCAACCATTGATCCATACAAGCCATTTCGTGGTTTCGGGCATTGGGACATTGAGAATCAATGGGGAGTAAGAAGTCCTAAGATGCAAAATCCCGATGTGCCATATGGATAAGCACGAGATCACGACCCACGGCCGTGTGGAGAAAAGAAAAAATAATTCTGCAAGAGATCAAATCACCCGAGTTAGTCATAGAGATGAATCTATATGGTTTCAAGAAGATGAAATAAATTGAAGAAAGTCATGAGCATCACCTGGAGAATTCACGGATGTCAGAATCCATCCCGATCCCGATGAAAGTAGTTAATGTAAATTGAGCATGTGGTTGAAACCTCGGCTCAATCCATAAATGGAAGGCATGGAGGTTTTGGAGCGGTCAGCCCGTGGTACTCCTGTGGACGAATTTCCCTGCCAGAGCCATACCGATCTGATCTTGCGTCTGACAGAGGAGTGCAAGTGCAGCTTGACAGAAGAAGAAACAGACGCAAAGCTTTGATTGCTACAGCCAGGTAACACTCTTGGTGTTGGCAGGTTGTTTTGAGTATAAATACTCAGTTTTGATATTTTGTGATGGTTGATGGTTGAGTTGAGCTCCCTATTGTAAAGTTTTAGTAAAGCATATGGTTCTCTGGTTATGTTATGTATTTGAGACTTCTTGTTTAATGAAAGTCGGTTTCCTTTCATCTCTTTGTAATGATTGCATTAGAACACTCGGGCATGGAATATCTAGTCGAGGATAGTCATGTTTGTGTGATACATGTTTGATCACAGTGACACCATTGGTAGTTTTAATCAGTTCCATGTGTTGTCTTTCCTTCCAACTAAATGACCCGGGCATGGATGTCCAGTCGGGTTGTTGTTAATGGATTGTGATGTATGTTCGATCTCAATTCAGTAACAACTTCATTTAGTTCCTTGAAACTTTGAACCAAGAGGATCTTGTTTTCTGAGTTTTTCATTCTTGGGTTGTTGGAAGACCGAATGTCCATAGCAGACCACTTCATTCTCATTAAGTTCTCCCCCCTACTCAGCAATATACTGCAACTTACTGACTAAAGTTAGATCAAGACCTCACTTTTCTATGCAAGTCAACCCAGTCTTTTGAGTTAAAGTGATATAATCCTGAGATTGCGCCCATTTGACCACCCTTAAATTTATTCATTGTGACATACAAACTAATGGGTATTGGGCTTACCTCTGTTGCAATCCAGGGGTGACTTATGGTGCTAACATAACCTGCTACATCTTTCTAAAACATAAATTAACCTTTGCAAAAAGTCATATGAAAATGATAATAGCAGCCTAAGACAAAATCATTCCTCCGGGTTATAAGACTGCAAAACAAAATGTATCATGGCAAAAAAATTATATTGATGTAGAAATGATGCCTCGTCAACTTCTCCTAGTGGCCACTCGCGCCAACATGTCCAGGTTTTTTTTTGCATTTTGTTCCCTCAATTGTTGCACTTCCTCCTTTAGGCTCTTGTTTTCATCTTGATGGGCTCTATTCAGCCTATACACATTCTTCATCTTCCTACATAGAGATATGGATATTTTAACCCAATGGTTTTCCTTCTTGATAGTTTCTTCACCCATATCTATAACTTTCTTAAGATGGATCTTGGAACATGGATTTTCTTTCTTCAATTGTTCATTTTCATCCTTTGCTTCTTTCAAAATTTTCCTAATCCTTTTAAAAGTGGGATCCTTCTCATCAGCAGGAGACTTGATCTCAATCTTTCCTACTTGTTTCTTTAGAGGCTTAGTTTTGTCTGTTGGTTGATTTGATTCCCTAGATGTACCTTCTTCTATAGAGGCATGTTGCTTTGTTGTTGATCTAGTGACAGGTCTTCTAGGCTTGACAACTTCTACAGCAACAAGTAAAGAAAGCACAAGCTTATTTCCCTTTAGACTCTTTGTTTTACCAGAGAGTGTCCCCATAGGTGCAGGCTTTGCCACAGGAGAAGTGTCTTCATCAGAAGGTCGTAAAGGACCTTCAATTGACTTATCAGTAGACCGAATGGACTTATCCCTTTTGTTCATCTTCCTCTTTTTACTTGACTCTGAGTGCACAGTCTTCTCAGCAAGAGTAGGTGTTTGTCTCTTTAACGGTGGTGTGTGAGAAACATCTAGTTGAAAGTCTGATGCAGCTAGGAAAACATCCCAATTAGTATTGGTATTCTTCAACTCTTCCAATACTAGCATTTTGATTAAACTAGAATGAAAAACACTAGTATCCACCTGCTTAGATTTAGCTTGGACTCTATCTAACATCTTCACAATGCTCTTGAACATAGAAAAGGGTAGGTTCATGGACTCTTTCCTAGTAAAGTGTAGTAACAATATGATATGGTATTGATATAACATATCAAACCTTCCTTCACAAGTGAAATGGCTCTGAATAACTCTGTGCATTTTGTCAAAATACTCCATCGTGCAATTTCTTGGCACTACCTTGGATAGGTTGTCTCCTTGCTATTTAGTTTTTAGGAACTCCTTGGAAAATGTAGAATTCAAGAACATGGATTTAAACCATTTTTCACCATGAATAGGTGTCTTTTTGGTTGTAGAAATAGATTGCTCTAAAAATTCAAACCCCAATGCACCCACCTTAGTCTTTGTCCCATTGAAATTGAGTGCAAACTGCTTAGCAACCTCAGGATGTCCTCTTTGCATTTTCTCACAAAAAACCAGGTAGCCCACTCTCTGAAATGCTTCTTTGAAAAATGGTTCAGAATTTATAAGTTATAGGTCATGGGGCTCAGCCCTAAAAAAATTTCTTCGTTTGTGAACCTTCTTACCTTGTTGATTGTGCATGGTATCTAATTAAAAACCTTTCTCCTTTTGATAACAGTTGCTACCAACTAATGATGAAATTGATGAATTAGTTTTTGACTGTTTGATATTTGCAAAACCAAGGTTTGCTACAAAAATAAGAGATTGTAAAAATGATGACAACACATGCACTAAGTAAAACTCTAACACAGGATAAATCGGGCATCTATGTGAAACAAATCATTAGCAATGCAGTTTCTCAGTTTGCAGTGCACATACGAAGTTTGCAGCGGATGGTTTTTAGACTAGGGTTTCTTATCAGAAGAGTTTGCAAAGTGACAGGTCTGAAAGGAAAAATATTTGGACAAGATAATGTTTCAAACATGAAAGAAAAGAATGTCAGAGATGGTTTTGTCAAATTGGGAAAAATAGAGGGTTCGTAGTGTAACTAATTTGCAGCACGTACAATGGAAACAATTCGCAACACTTAGCTATAAATCGCAGCAGATAGGTCATGGACATAGAAAAGGGATGCAACTGATCTTTGGTATAAAAAAACAAGAGACTTGGGTCTGCAAATTCTTAAGATAACAAAGACTGAAAAAATTGACCAAGTGAAAGGAGTTTTGCAGTGCAAATACTATGGAACAATTTGCAGCGCGCAGAAAAAATGTAGCAATTAAAATCCGATTATGATCAACCTTCAGGTAATGAAATTGAGCATCTAAACAAGGTACTTAGTATATGTGAAGCTCATATGTTGTTGCATGCACTAAACTGACAGTTCCTTTAATCATTTAATCTAACTTCAATCTGCTATAGGATATTCGTAGCGCCACAATTTAAACCAGTTTGCAGCGCGCTTTGTTCAAAATGATAAACCTCCTTCTGAAACTGACTTGAAGTAAAATTGGTGAAATAGATGGCACTTAAAACAATATAATACCATTTTCCATGTTTCCAAAACATGATGGTGTGTGATTAGTGCATAATGTACCTTTCTTGATCCGTTGCGAACTTTCGGGAGAGTTTGCAGCAGATTGAATTGGCATATGACTTGACCCCCAAACGATTAGATATGACATGAAAACCCTTTGTACACCCTTTTGAGACACAACACTTGATAATGATGAGATTTATACAAAAGGTGTGACCAACACTTTCCCCTTTTTCTCTAATGATGATGACCACTATCATGACACCAAGACTCTCACATGGACTATGGTCATTTTATTGACTCATGAAACAATCAAAACATAATTTATTGACATAAGGCATGACTCAAAAAACCTAAAATAAAATGACCCTATGACTCAAACTTAGAAGCTTATAAAATTTGACCCCTATACATCTACATGGGATGGAGACCTCTCTATGAGGCTCCAAGAACATTTATGTTCCAGTGCTTTATCCATTGTGCTAGGAGTTATTATTAAAATAAAACAAAACTAACTAAAGAGACCGGTATTTACAATGAAATGAAGCCACCCATGGCTTTTAGAAAAAGTATTTTTTGAGAAAATCCCCATTGACTGGGCCACCAGAAATTTCAGCATCCTCCAAATTATGTAGCTTAAAAGTATTATTTTGCAAAACTTCTAAAATTTTAAAAGGACCAACCCAAAGAGCTTCAAATTTAACATGTTTTTCTTTATCCTACCTATGAGAATCCCACTTGAGTACCAGGCCTCCAAACTGAAAATCTTCCTTCTTCACCTTCTTGTCAAAAATTTCTTTGATTTTTTGTTGATGACTTTGTGCTTTGTCAAACGGTGGCTCTCTGGTTTGATGCACTTCCACAAGTTGATGCATCCTTCTAATCATGTTATCTAGTTCCCCTTCTTGATCTTGAAGGAATTTTGCCAAAGGTAATGCTAAGTGAGTAGGGAAAATAACTTCAGTTCCATAAAACAATTGAAATGGTGTGGTTCCAATTGACCTTTTGGTGGTTACTCTGTCTGCCCAAAGGGAAAAAATCAACTTAGAATCCCATGACTTCTTAATGTCTTCCAGCAAATTTTTGATAATCTTTACTGAGATTTTGTTGGAGGATTCTGCTAAGCCATTACCCTGAGGGTAATATGGAGTGGAATGGATAAGTTGAATACCAAATTTTTCACAAAACTTCACCAGGGGCTCAGCTTTGAAAGTTGATGCATTATTAGTGACAATTTTATTTGGGCAACCAAACCTTGACAGAATGTCTTCCAAAAAACAAATGATTACTTTGTGTGTTGCATTCCTGGCGGGAATGGATTCTATCCATTTGGTAAAGTAATTAATAGCAGTCAGAATCCAATGGTGTTGACCACTTGAGGATGGATGAATTTCTCCAATGAAGTCTAATCCCCACTGCTGGAAAGGGCCAGATACCACAATTGGTTTCAGAGGAAAAGTCTTGAGTTGTTGTTTACTTGAAAATTTTTGGCATTTGTCACATGTTCTGATCTTTGCACACACATCAATGAATAAGTTAGGCCAAAAATACCCTGCTCTGAGTATCATGTATGTTGTGGTTCTCCAGAAGTAATGACCTCCACATAAGCTCCCATGAAATTTAGTCATGATTTTTTTTGCCTCCTCTGGATCTAAACATGTTAAAAGAATCCCTGAAGGATCCTTCCAATATAGAATCTAACTAACAATACAATACCTAAATTCTTTAAGTTTCAGATCTCTTACCTTGGTCTTCTCAAGTCCAGTAGGAGGTTGCAAATTTTGCAAGAAATAGATGATGTCCTTATACTAGTTGCATTCTGCCAAATTTGAGCTGATTTGCAAGCTATTGTTTTGAATATCATATTGTTTATTTACAGAGTTAGTGCTCATAAAATTTACTCCCAATTCCTTACAATTGCATTCAACTAGCAATATAGCCAATCCTTGACCTTTTATCAGCTTTGTGGGCTTCACCTCTAGATCAAACTCTAAAATCTTAGCAATCCACTTGCTTCTTTTCCCATGTGTATCAAGTTGAATCAAAATTTCTTTAACAGGACCTGAAGGAACATAAGCAATGATTTTTGAATGAAGATCATATACCCTGAAAGATTTAAGAGCTTTGAATAAAGCATAAGCTTGTTTCTCCATAATATCATACATGACTTCAGAATCTCTCAAGGCCCTACTGAAGAAGGAAATAGGTTGCTCCATTCCATATGAATTCTTCTGAAGAATGACAGCAGCTAATGCATCATTGGAGGCAAAAGAAAAAAACAAAAATTCCATTAAGTAGTCAGGATTGATCAGAACAGGAGCATCAGCCAATGCTTGCTTTATGTGTTCAAAAGAACTCCTAGCTTCTGGTGTCCACTTTACTCTATTTCCTTTTCTCAACACAATAGTGATGAATTTCACTAACTCAACAAAGTTAGATATAAATCTCCTCAAAAAATGTGTCTTACCTAAGAACGACTGAATTTCTTTCTTATTCCTTGGAAGATAAAGAGTCTTGATATCCTCTACTCTATTTGGGTCAATCTTTACTCCTTCAGCTAAGACAATGTGTCCTAGCAGCTTACCCTCCTTCATGGAAAAAATAGAATTTTCTGGATTTAAGGACAGCCCATACTTCCTGCACTTCAAAAACACCTTCTTTAGATGCTAGTAATGCTCTTCATCAGACTTGGAAAACACTGTAATATCATCCATATAGATAACCACAAACTTGTCTTTCTCTCCAATAAATGCAATGTTCATTACACGTTGTAAAGTTTCCCATGCATTCATAAGATCGAATGGCATCTTGGCATACATGAATGTACCCCAGGGAGTGGTGAATGTTGTCTTCTCTCTGCCCTCTGGCAACACAGAAATCTGATTGTAGCATGAAAACCCATCAATCATTGAAATCCTCACTGAGCTTGTCATCCTTTTCAAAATGTGTTCCATTTTGGGTAAAGGGTAGTTGTATTTTCTATAACACCTATTTAAATTCTTGAAGTCAACACAAAGCCTAATCTCACCATTCTTCTTTCTGACAGGGACCAAATTAGCTACCCAATCAGAATACCTCAAAGGTATAATGATTTAGGCATCAAGCAGCTTCTTTACCTCTTTCTCCATAATAGGCAATAACATTGGGTTAATTTGCATGAGCTTCTATCTAAAAGGCTTAGTGTCATGTTTTAAAGGTATCCTATGCTCAATGATGCTAGTATCATAAGTCTCCAGGTCTTCATACTTCCATGCAAACACATCAGAAAATTCTTTCAACAATTTGACATATTCATC
Organism: Picea engelmannii; assembly: GCA_009831015.1. Classification (NCBI taxonomy): domain Eukaryota; kingdom Viridiplantae; phylum Streptophyta; class Pinopsida; order Pinales; family Pinaceae; genus Picea; species Picea engelmannii. The sequence continues at coordinate 37,791 of ML859869.1, forward strand.
CTTCTAATTTTCTTATAGGCTACTCGACAGTTTAACATATTTGGGTTCTTCTTCAGTGCCTAAATTACAGTCTATCAGATCTACATTTTATTTAGAA
>ML859871.1:13941-25206 GCA_009831015.1 Picea engelmannii
CTTATCAATTATGAATGATAATAATAGTCTTTGTTACAATGATACAAGGTTGAGTGTGTCTATATCTGTTTTCCCCCCTATCTTCTAACTGTCTAATCTATTAAATTAAATCTACCTACTTTACATTTATCAAACTTAAATGCCTATTACATCCGGCAGATGAGAGTAATCTCTACAAATCTGTTCCTATCTCCAAGACATAAATGCAAGCACGCTCCTCCTAACTATTACATTAATGCTTTTGGTTTCAAAATTCAAAATGATCTCATAAAAAAAAGCGTGCCCTTTTTCCATCTGCACGTCTAGTTGTTCCCTTGGCTAGGCGTGTGCTTCAACTTTGTTTGATGCTCCTGCATCATAATCCCTTGCTTGAAAATTTTCATGAACTTCTATTCATGAGATCTTGCATGATCTGCCCATGCTTTTGAATTTCTTCTTTATCCTCCCAATTGGGTTCTTCAACTGGATGTCCCTTCCACTTGACCAAGTATTCAAAATACTCCTTTCTCCTAGTCTTTCAGCTAATCCTTTTGTCAATTATGATGTCCATCTGCGGCTTTTCAGCTATAGGCATTTGTTTTGTCCATTGAACCTCTTTCTGCTCCTCTTCTTCTCTTGCTTCTTTAGCTCTGTAAGGGTACAAATCCACAACATTGAATATCGGTGAGATTCCGACCCCATCGGGTAATTCAATCTCATATACGTTTGCCCCAAATTTCCTTATGACCTTGCATGGTCCAATATTTTTCATCTTTAGTTTATTATATGTTCCCCTTGGGAACCTCTCCTTCTTTAGATGTGCAAGAATCAGATCACCAACTTCAAATTGAAGTTCTCACCTGTGTTGATCTGCTCTCTGCTTGTATTCTTGACTTGAACTCTACAATCGCTCCTTAATTTGGTGTGAAGCTCCTTCATTCCTTCTGCAAAGTCCTCTGCACTGGCACTCTTGAATTCATTTTGTTCTGAATCTTTCAATTCAGAAACTCCCCTTGGCCACATTCCATATACAATCTGGAATTGACTCTACCATGTGCTTCTATTAAGCGAATCATTATAAGAAAATTCCGCCTGTGGCAGAATGTGATCCCACTGACTGTGGTGTCCAGTCACTAAGCTTCTCAGAAAATCTCCCAAACTCCTATTTACGACCTCTGCATGTCCATCCATCTAAGGATGATATGCTGAGATAAAAGACAAACTTGTCCCCAAATTCTTCCATAAGGTCCTCTAGAAATGTCCCACGAACTTGGTATCTCGATCAGAAACGATACTCTTTGGCAAGCCATGAAGTCTGATGACTTCTTTGAAAAATAGGTTTACAATATGAGTTGCGTCGTTGGTTTTCTTGCATGGTATGAAATGTGCCATATTTGAAAATATGTCGACTACCACAAAGATTGAATCACATCCTCTTTGTTTCCTTGGCAGTCCCAATATGAAATCCATGCTCACTGCGTCCCATGGCCTTTCATGTATGGGTAATGGTTGATATAACCCTGTGTTCTTCCTTTTCCCTTTCGTGTGCTGACAAATTCTGCATCTGTCCATACATTTCTTGACATCTGTTCTCATCCCTGGCTAAAAATATGAGCCATTCAACTTTGAGAATGTTTTATCATGACCGAAGTGTCCGACCAATCCTACACTGTGTTTTTCCTTCAGGAGGTTCTCCTTCATGGAGCATTTTGGAATACATAATTGATTTCCCCTGAACAATAATCCATCCTAGATCATGTATTCATTCCATTGGCTTCTGTCTCTGAGAATTGGATTCTCAGATGCCTCATGTACTTCCTTGAAGTCTGGGTCATCTCTGTACATTTCTTTGAGGTTATCAAAACCCAAAGTTTTGACTCTGAATTCCTGCATAAGAAAACATTTCCTGCTCAAAGCATCAACAACTTTGTTAGCAGTTCCAGAAATATGCTTAATCACAAAAGTAAAATTATGCATGTATTCAACCCATTTAGCATGTTTTTGGTTCAACTTCTCTTGTCGAGTCACAAATTGTAAAGCGTGCTTATCGTTGTACAAAAAAAACTCCTTGGGAACCAAATAGTGTCTCCATTTCTTCAGCGCGTGTATGATTGCGTAGAATTCCTTGTCATATGTGGAGTACTTAATCTTCGCTTCATTCAGTTTTTCACTGAAATATGCAACCGGCCTATCGTCTTTGCTCAAGACCGCTCCAATTTAAAATCCACTCGCGTCACATTTGACCTGGAACGTATTTTTGAAATCTAGTAAAACCAGAATTGGTTGCTCAGTGATCTTCTTTTCCAGCAGACTAAAACTCTTCTCTGCCTTCTCTGTCCAGTGAAAATATTTATGTCTTTTCTTCACCGTATCCATCATTGGTGCTCTAATTCCACTAAAGTTTCGGATAAATTTCCTATAGAAGCTAGCCAAATTATGGAAGCTTTGAACTTCAAACACACTCTTCGGCGATGGCCAATCCTTAATTGCCTTTACCTTTTCTGGATCCATTTTCAACTCATTTGTAGAGATAACAAAACCCAAATAAATGAGTTATGTTTTCATAAATGATGATTTATTCACATTGATCAGCAATTTCTCTTGCTGTAATCTCCTCATCACTGCAACTAAATGCTTTAGGTGCTCTGCTTCTGTTTTGCTAAAAATTAATATATCGTCAAGATATACAGTGACAAATTTCCCTATGAAATCCTTTAGGACTTCATTCATCAATATCATGAAAGTACTGGGCACATTCATTAAGCCAAATGGCATGACAAGACATTCATACAACCCTTCATTTGTCTTGAATGTTGTTTTCCATTCATCACCTTCTCTCATTCGAATTTGATGATATCCGCTTTTCAAATCAATCTTTGAAAAAAAAATTGCTCCACTTAAGCAATCCATCAAGTCATCCATCCTTGGCAATGGAAATTTGTATCTGATGGTAATCTTATTGATTGCCCTTGAGTCTATACACATTCTCCAGCCTCCATCTTTCTTTGGGCTCAGCACTATTGGAATAGCGCATGGACTCAAGCTTTCTCTAATCAATCCCTTGTCCATTAAGTCCTAGACTTGTCTCTTGACTTCTTCATTTTTTTGCGGCATAAATTTGTACGCAGATTTGTTTGGTAAACTGGCTCCAGGTATAAGATCGATATTATGGCTTATACTCCTGATAGGTGGCAACGAACAAGGTAGTTCATCCACTACTATATCAACAAACTCTCCCAACAACTCCTGGATTTCTTCTGGTAAATCATCTATCCTTGTACTGGTCAAAATAATTATGGGCTTCCTAAGCATAATAAATTATGTGTCTTCCTTCTTCTTAACCTCACTAAGAAGTTCCTTCCCACTCATGAGAAGTACAGTGTTGCTCATTTCTGTTTTCACCTCTTGGTTCTTAATTAGAAACAACATGTGAGTCCTACCATTTTTCTCCAGGGTGTACATGTTCTTTCTCCCATCATGAACTATGTTTCTGTCATATTTCCATGGTCTACCCAGCAATAGATGACAAACATCCATGGGAATGACAACACATAATATTTCATCTTTATATCCTCCTATTTTAAATTCAACTAAACATTGTTTAGTGACATTTACCTGATGTCCTTTTTGTAGCCACGAAACTCTGTATGGGCTTGGATGTACAACAGTCTCCAGCTCCATATTTTTTTCCATCTCTGTAGATACGAGATTGCATGTGCTACCACTGTCCACTATGACTTTGCATACTCTATCCTTAGTTTTGCAAGTAGTCTGAAACAGACTGTTTCTTTCGGCTAGGTTCTCTGCCTCCTTCTCTGGCTTTAAGAGAACTTTCCTCATCATTAAATATCTTCTGCCCTCAGTGTATTCTACCTCAACATTCCATCCTTGAGCTTCGGAAATGTGAGTTTCACCACCATATTTCTTTTTATCTGGACGCTCATAGGATTTATGTCCGATTTTTCCATAGACAAAGCATTTTACTTCACCGCCTCTGCCTCTTCCTCTTCCTCTGGCTCGAGGAAAAGTGTTTCTATCATCATACTACCTTCCTTGTGAGCTTCCTTCTCTCTCAAGTTGAGTTTGAGGTTTCTTCCCCTCTTCCTTAGGTTTATGAGTTATGTCTTGGGCAATTTTCTTGCCTCTTCTTTGACTTATACCTCGTCCTCTTTGACCTTGCTTTTGGATCAGCTTTTCTTCATCTTTCAGAGCCATCTGATAATAATCTTCAACATTTCAAATGGTCATCATGCTCATCTCATCTTGAATTTCATATCACAGACCATTCATGTACCTGGCAACTTTTTCATCATCGCTTTCCCGATGACCTACCCTGATGTTTATCCTATAGAATTTTTCAGTGTATTCTTTCACTGACATTAGCTTCTGTCTCAAATTTTGCATCCTCCGAAACAGAGTGATTTGATAATCCCTGGGTATGAATTTGGATTTCATCTTTGCAACCATTCTATCCCAGTTTTTGATTTTTTGCTTTCCCTTGCAATGTTTGTCAGCCTGCAGTTCATCCCACCACAGTGTTGCATGCCCTTTAAGTATGGTAATGACATGTTTGACCTTCTTTTCTTCCTCGACATCCTCATAGTCGAAGTATTTATCCAGAGCTCTAATCCAGTCTAGAAGCTCTTCAACATCCAAGTTTCCCTCATACATGGGACTCTGCATTTTTTCTCTAGCACCTATCCTTGCAACAGCCCTGAATAGGCATTCGTCTGCATCATCTTCGACTACTACTTCTTCTCCTTGATTTCCAACTTCATTTTCACTTTCAGCTTCACTAATATCCCCAGCATCAATTGTGCACCTTTGTGTTGTCTCCATGGCATCAAGCCTGGCACGTAATTCGCGCATTTCACTTTCCACTGCTGGATCATGCATTGGCCTATATTTTCTTCTCGGTGGCATGGATATAGAATTTCTCCCTTCTCTTTTCTATAGAAAGAAAAGAAATTGTTCTGAGCTCTAATACCACAACTAGTGCGTATCAGACTATTCCTTTTCCTCTAGCTCCCTCTGCCTGAAATATACAGACACAATCAAGCTCTGATACCACAAATGATGTGTATCAGACTATTCCTTTTCCTCTATCTCCCTCTTCCTGAAATATACAAACACAATCAGGCTCTAATACTACAACTGACACAGACCCCCTTGCCCTCGGGCCAAGATCTGGTCAGGATCGTTCTAATTCTTCTCGAGCTGAAGCATCTCCTTTGGTTCCCTGTTGAAACCTTCAACAAATCCACAGGTCTTTTATGAAAACCCCCACCATGTATAACTTAACACCAGGCGCGAGCCTTATATCACCTTACGACCACAACCGAGCCTTAGCGCAAGCAATTTTCGCAACTCGCAACTCATGAGTTCATGAGTCGAAGACCCTTGACTCCTCTTTTCCAAACCTATGATACCCGAGGTGACGATACATGTATGGCTCCTTCCTCATTAGCGCTTCTTCAAGTGACCATCGTCTAGAACCTAACTCTAGCACCTCTCGCAACTCGCAACTTTGTGAGTTGAAGTGTTGATTCCTCCTGCTCATCCTTTGCGAATCTATGACTCACGATAAGTCAACGATGGGTTGACCCTTTCCAAATGACATGTGTCCACCACCTGTCACCACTTCCACCTTTCTCCAGGCATTTTATTGTCACGCCACTTGTCAGCCACGCAATCCCCACTTACGGATGGGCCACGTGTTTTCACAAGCCCTCGGCACTCGTCACTTCACGACTTCTGCAGTAGAAAATAAACTCTCTCAAGTTCTGAACCCTCGATAGGAAATAACCAAAAAAATTTTGATCCCACGGTTCTCCCGTGGCCTGGATCCAACGGCCTAGATATTCTTCCCTATTCCTCGCAAATCGGGACTTCGCAAAACCAAAGATATTTGGTCTGTGCTCCAAACTCACGATCCCCAAATTCACGATATGATCCAATGACATGGGTTGAGATGAGATCGATGGCTCACATTGATTTGTAATGCTAGGGTGGTGATTTCTTCCAACTCCTAACCGCTTTGCAGCTTCACTAGATCCCACGGTCCTCGCAAATTCGTGAGTTCTCCACAGAGAATTCTGACTACTTGATTCATTCTTCTCAAGGATCTCTGGCCAAAATGGCTTGGTGTTCTTCCACCTAAACTTAACCTCTATACAATGGCTTCGATTTCTATCTCCCTTTGAAGTGTTTTGATATCTGTCTTCCTTTGAAGTGTTCAAAGGTGTTATCCCTCCTGAGATTTTACTTGCAACTCAAGTCTTCCCAAAAGGGTTTCCTGCTCACACTCCTTGAGGAAAACCTTCAAATAACTTTTGGTTATTTGAGTCTTCGACTCTATGTACTCTTTGCAACAACAGTCCTTCCACCTTCACCTTAGTTTATAACTTCCAAGATTTCAACTAGCCTGCACACACCTTGCATGTCTCTGTGCTTCACCTGCACTTCTGCTGGTATGAGAACAATGGTATCCCTCTTGAGCTTTCTAAGATAAAACTCAGACCCTCGTCAACACACACCTTGTGGACGTTCACTACACTCCTTGTGGGAATTCTCAGAGAGAGAAACAATGAAACTCATTCTACCCTTCTTGCAGACTTCATACATTCAACATGAAATCATACATCCACCACTACATTGAAACAAATGCATAACAGAGAAACAAAGCAACTGTAAACATACCATTTAACAAAGGTAAATAGTAAACATCATAACACCATGAAAGTGAGTCAAATCTTCATATATTAACTCAATTTATCTTGTACATGGGTTCTTCTCTACAACTCTCTACTACAACTCTCCAGCTTATCAATTTTGAATGATAATAATAATCTTTGTTACAATGATACAAGGTTGAGGGTGTCTATATCCGTTTTCCCCCCTATCTTCTAACTATCTAATCTATTAAATTAAATCTATCTACTTTACATTTATAAGACTTAAATGCCTATTACATCCGAAAGATGAGAGTAATCTCTCCAGATATGTTCCTATCTCCAAGACATAAATACAAGTTATCTCCTCCTAACTATTACATTAATTCTTTTGGTTTCAAAATTCAAAACGGTCTCATAAAAAAAAACATGCCCTTTTTCCATCTGCGTGTCTAGGTGTTCCCTTGGATAGGCACGTGCTTTGGCTTTGTTCTATGCTCCTGCATCAACTGATCAACTAGAGCATAGGCTCCAGCAGGCCGAGAGGTCTGCCAAGCACACAAGGGAGGAAGCACTCCTTACGCAAGCATGAAAGACACAAGAAGCACATTCATGTTAGGATATTTAGACACTTAGGAGTTAGTTAAGATCTACTTGGTCTAATATGTCATTAGGTAAAAGTGTGTTTCTTAGTGTGTTTCTTTAGTATGCATTAGTATGCATTTATTGTTAGGAAATATGACGGTCACGATATGTTCCCGACATAGAGTGATCCGACGGTTCATACTCTCCTCGATATTAATGATCATTGATCCATGTGCTAAAAGGATACTTCGCTATGTTTGTGGTACAGTTCAGTTTGGGATACATTACAGTTCAGGGGGGACTCCTTGATTGGTTGGTTTCACTAATTCAGATTGGGCTGGCAACCCTGATGATCGGAAATCTACTGGAGGTTACATTTTCAGCCTTGGTTCATGACCTATCACTTGGGCCTATAAGAAACAACAGGTTGTTACACTTTCTTCAGCAAAAGAAGAATACCGAGCAATGGTAAATGCAAATCAGGAAGCCCTGTGGCTTCGACAGATCCTTTCAGAGTTTGGATTCCAGCACCATCATCTGACCAGCCTTTGGTGTGACAATCAGAGTGCCATCAAGTTCGCCAAATACCCAGTTCAACATCAACATAGAAAACACATCGAGCTACACATGCACTTCATCAGAAATCTAATTCATGATCAAGTTATTGAAGTTCTCTTTTTCCCTACAGAAGATCAAGTTGCAGACATTTTCACAAAGTCTCTAACATAAGTTAAGTTTTCCAAACTTCAAGCTATGTTAGGAGTTCAGGAAGTTGTCATTAAGGGGGGATAGGCTCTAATGCCTCCTTATTTCTCCTATTGTGTCACTATTGTAAATCCTTCAATCCTATCCCAAGTTGTTCTTAAGGGGGGATGTTAGGATATTTAGACACTTAGGAGTGAGTTAAGATATACTTGGTCTAATATGTCATTAGGTAAAAGTGTGTTTCTTAGTGTTTTTCTTTAGTATGCATTAGTATGCATTTGTAGTTAGGAAATCCGACGATCATGATATGTTCCTGACATAGAGTGATCTGACGGTTCATACTCTCCTCAATATTAACAACCATTGATCCATGGATTAACACCCAATTGGTCCATGATCTCTATTTAAAGAGCATGGAGGGTCATTTGTTGATGATTGATTGTGAGAAACTCTCTTGTAAAATCTCTCTATAATCTTTTTCTTTGCATTAATAAACTGCTCCAAGTGGTCGTGTTGGCTGGGGCCATGGATGTTTCCTCGTAGGGGTTTTACCACGTGAAAACATCGGTGTGTTGATCTTTGATCTGGTTATGTGAGTGGTTATTGAAGGTGTTCGTCCTCTGTTGGAATACATGTGTTGTCGAACAATACAAATATCTAGGTCGAGCACAGAATGGAAAGAGTGCAAGAAAAAATTGTTGAAGCATGGTGGAAATTCGGAAGGTCGCACCTCAACTACCTAAAGTCGGGGATGTAGGAGAGCCGGAGCATCAGATTGAGCTGCTCCAAGGATCATGGACACAACTTTCTAGTCGCGCTGATCATTTGGAAGTGCATTTGTGGTAGACTCAGCAAGAAGCAGAGAAGTAGCCTTGGAAGCTGCAGGAGTAGATGGAAAAGGTAGTTCTAGAAGGCAACAATGCCCGAGCAACACTACATAAGCACACAACTGAGTGCACAAGGATTTTTAGGGAAGTCAGCGATTGAATGGGCATCATCGCTAAATGAAACCAAACCTTGGAGGATATGTGCACCAAAATCCAGGTGTTGAATGAAGAATTTGTGGCCACGATGGATCCATTGGAGAAACAACATAGTTTCGACCAGATCCAGCAGGCAAACAATGAACTGAATGCCCTCTTTGAGGCGCAATCTGTAGAAAAGAAGGAGTTGCATGAATTTTTACTTGTCATTCAGAAAGTGTACATGTAGATGCATCAATTTGATGCAATAACATATTCTAAGGGGTACTCATTGGTCGCATCCAAGCCCAAGGGATGTATTGTAGAGGCGATCCAACACTTCGTAGCAGAGGCATCACTCCTTTCCAAAAGTGGCAAGATAAATTTGGAATCTTTCAAGGAGTGAGGAAGCGAGCCTTGGAGTTGGAAGAAGAGAAAAAGGAAGAGGAAAAGGAGGACAAGGAAAAACAACAGTTTCTCATGGAAGATGCGAAATAACCGAGTACTTGACTCGAGGGCGAGTCAAGGTTTGTGGTCGAAGCCTGTTGGACCCTTCGTTTTTGGAGATAAGGAATTGCGCAATTTTTGGCATAGTATGAGTTGCGCAAGATTTAGAAGAAGATAGACAGTAGAGCAAGAAGAATCAACATAAAGTGAAAAGGACATTGCAATGTCAGCAAAGAAAAAGTGGTTGCAACAGAACAAGAAAGTGTGCAAGCCGAGACAGAAGACACAACCTAGCTTACATATAGGGTCAATTATGATTGTAAAAGGTTGTTGTTAGTTGATGTTAATTGGGTTAAGTTGGATTGTTGTTGTTCAATTGAATTGTGATGATGTTCAATTCGATATTTCCATTATTGTTAGGTTGATGTCATAGTTGTTGTCAGTTGTAGAGAAGTCGGATTCTGAGTCTGTAATGTAAGTTGTACACCATTTTGGGAGTTATAGCTCTGCGACATGAGTCTAGAGCCATGAGTCTGTAACATAGTGCTAATGTATACCTTTGATTTTGTAAACGAAGAAATATTTGAGGCTAATATGAAGAAGGATCTAAATTTTCAAAATATGTTGTGTCTTCCATGTTATACTTATGCATTCTAGTATTTATTTATGGTTTATGAGTTCCACATGGTGTCTCTATGGTCAAATTCTTTTCTACAACATAAGAAGGTTTAGTTCTTGCACATATGAGTTCAGATTTGTTTTGTAGTTAGATGTCTTGCGCAAGATCAAGATGAATCTTGAAGGTTTTGTGAATCCTCTTACGTATTTTCCTTTCCCTTCCCTATCTAATTGTCTCAGCAGTGCTTCGGGTGAGACTTCTTCTCTCCGAAGGAGATGAACATGCCAACGCTCTAGACTACTCAGTACCTTTTGTTGGTAACCTAAGAAGGACCTTGGTTTGATAAAACTTACACCAACAGTAGCAAGGTTTGGTATCCTGAAGGATATTTTCACTGACCACGGAAGTCATTTCCAAAAAAAAATGGTGATTGATTTAACGTCAAATATTAGGTTCAAACAAGAACATTTGTCACCTTATTTCCCACAAGATAATGGCCAGGTTGAAGCTGTGAATAAGTCTCTCAAGACTATTCTTCAGCGAACGATCAATTCTACCAAGTCAAATTGGCATTTGATGTTATATTCATCATTGTAGGCCTACCGAACATCTATGAAGACTGCCACTAGTTTTTCACCTTTTCAACTCGTATATGGGATGGAACTAGTCTTACCTATTGAGTGTCAGATTCCTTATTTAAATTTGGCAGTGGAATTATTTCCGTACACTTCATCACTTGAGGAATGCCTTCTATATCTCGAGCATCTCGATGAGCAGTGTCATGATGCATCCTTAGCCAATGAGGCTCATAAGAAATGAGTCAAGTTTCAGTATGATTGGTCTGTTTGTCCTTAGATTTTCTCTAAAAATGATCTTGTCCTAGTCTATGATCAAGACAAAGATCCCCTAGGGGCAGGCAAGTTCAAACCCATGTGGTTCATACTGTTCATTGTGAAAGAGGTCTTGGAGAAGGGCACTTACCATCTAGTTGATTTTGAGATAAATGCCTTGGCGGAGCCTATAAATGGGCTCTACCTCAAGAAGTATTACTTTTAGGTTGGTCACCTGGGTGACTTATTATATATATGTATAGCTTCTTATACATTTTTTTCTTTTTGTTTTGTGGACGTGTAGTTATTTATGTTTTATTTTTCACTGTGTAAAATTTCAAGTGAATCAAAGGTTTGTTTTGGGTTTGCAGACAATGCTAGCCACACACTCAAAGGCTTTCTTCTGCAACTTGGGTGATTTTCTCACCTGGAGGCCATTTTTTATCTTCTAGAGGTATTTGTCTAGG
>ML859871.1:27415-45648 GCA_009831015.1 Picea engelmannii
AAGTGGACAAAGTGACCTAGAAGATGTTCTTAAGGAAGCTACTTGGAGAGTATAAATAAGAGGTAAGGATATCTCATTTAAGATCAAAATTTAGAGTATTGAATATCTATAGGTGTCTGAGGTAACCAAGGGATATCTAAGCCAAAATTCTAAGGGAAGGTGAAGAAAAGAAGGTTGGAATTCAAGGAAGGATAAATTCTTTTGATGATGCTTTCTAAGGTATGTTATTTACAAGTCATCTCACCATTTTCGCAATAACATTTTTTCTAGAATGATTTAGACCGTAAAATTTATATTCCATTGATGAAACCTATCCAAGTGTCTATGGTAAAACATTAAGATTTTGGGTCGTTTTATTTTTGGAGTTACACTCCGTGGAAAATAGGGTTTGTGGCTAGTCCTGAAACTAGTCAAAAATAGGTGTTTCTGGTAAAAACGTCATAAATTCGTCATAACAGATCCAAATTCAGTAATACCAAATGTGTTGGTTATATTAAAGTATTTAGTATGTTGTGTAATAGTTTCAGATCGATTCAACAAATATTATGTGTGGGGAACTCTCTACAAGGTCTCTCTCTAGAATAAGCCAGAATTCAGCAAGGTATGTCATTTTTTCTATAACTCTTTTTATGAGAGGTTCCAAGTAGTGACACTTGGAGGAATTGCATAAAACACACTAAAGAAAATTGTGTACCAGTTTGAGATATTTATTAATTACAAGTACAAAGTTATGATTATTTCAAGTTAGGGTTGTTGACTAATCCAAAACTAGTCATGTGAGACTAAAGAAAAGTCTGATGAAAATGCTAGTCTCTTGTTGTTAAAGTTAAGGAAGGTTTGCAGGTATGTGATCATATAAACCAGGTCTATTACAGAGTTACAAATCATATTTGGATGATGAAATTGATGAGGTATTTTAGTTGAGGTACATGTTGGGTACAGGGTTGAGACAAGTAGTTGATGAGTTGGCACGTACATGAGGTGTATAGTTGTTGGCAGCAGGCCGAAGTGGGAAAGAAAGAATGCACAAATAATAATGACAGATGGAAGAGAAATCATGGGAAATAAATCGCGCAAGAGGAAAGTGACAACTGGTAAGAAGCACAGCACGCTCGCATGCAAGGAGGAGGTGACGACTGGAAGGAAGCAAAGCACACATGCAGAGAAGGAAGGCCTAACGATAGTAGGGTTAGGGTTTTTGTAAGGTTTTGTGTAAATGGCTGAAGATCCCGATAGATATAAATATAGATACGCAGGTATCATAGAGAGGTTCAATTCAGTTTGGGTCAGTTCGCTACCTATGAAGGTCTGATTGTTTTTATGTAATTATTTTGATTAGAAGAACTACGTTTGTAAAGTGGTTGAGCTAGAGAGGAGGAGAGAAGGTAGATCTTGAGGATTAGATCACAGGCCGAGGATCCTGGTGCGGTCTAGTTCTCCTCATAGATATCTTACCCATATGAGGATAATTGTAAGCACACGACGCGAGATTTCAGAACTACCATAATAAGAGAGCCAAGAGCCAGATCTTTGTGGATGTAGCCGAGGAGGGGGTGAACCACGATAATACATGTGTAATGTGATGAATGCATGCATATCTTCTTCATACTTTTATTAGTTAAACATTGTGTGTAATGAATGAATGAGTTATTATATTGCTTGGTTAATTGTTGTTGGGATGTAACGAAAAGATACCACGGAGGTTAAAATATAAAAGTGAATAATAGTAGTTCGTAACACAAGTTAGAATAGATGGCTAAGAATACAGATCCCATATCTCATACTCAATCCTAGGCTGTAAACACTTGAGTCTTCCATCCACCCATTAAATTTATCTCGGGTGAGACTACGCAGTGCACTTTGTGTGTTGCGTTTCCTTCTGGTTTACCAGAGGGGTTGATAGTTTTAGGCGTTGTTGGTACCTTCAAATATATGAACCCTAGTTCCACAACGCAGAGAGTAGTTCAAGCTAAACCAACAAATAGTTTTGTTGTCGTGTTAAGAGGAACAAGAGAGGACTGAGTAGATGATATAGAATGTATAATAAAAGAATGAGTGAAACCAGAAGATCGTTGAGCCACTAGAAGGGAATGCTGAGACCGTAGAACCCCATGAAAGCAGAAATCGAAGGTTGGTTGAGAACTAAAGAGCTAGAGTTTGCCCAGAAAGACAATAGAAACCCTAGCATCACACCTCGTAAATATCTGGATAAATACGTGTTTACGGATTTACACGAAGTATTTTTCTGTGATTTTCCCCACCTACTGCAGGAGTGGATACTACAGTTGAAATATAACCACACGATGAACAAGATCCGATAGCTAGATTGGACCCCAGTACAGGTTAAGAAGTTACAACAGGTGAACAATAAATTCACCTGCACAGTCGACTTTTGGCTTTACAATATTGTGGTAGGCTTCATCACAGAGTTTGCAGTCGACACAACAAAGTCATACAGCACAACAGAGCATGAATTTCTACGCAGACCTCGCGGAAGGTACATTTGATCATTGTATACTTATATTAAAATACTGCTATATAACAAAGGGGTAATGAAAATGGAATCAGACAACTAGACTTCCCTGCGTGCATGGGGGAAGGGGGGAAACACTGACAGAGAGAGGATAGATGGATGAAGGTGAGGATAAAGGCAAGAAGAGGGGGAATTCTTGGACTCAATATTGATGGATGATGACCATCTTAAGTGGATATTGGCATCATCAGGAATGACGCATAGCAGAGTACCCTACCAATATAAGGTGAATACCAAGAAGAGAGTCATAGCCGTGAGGGAGGGCTTGGCAAGTGATGAGGAAGAGGTAGAGGATCTTCGAGCTGTGGAGCAGATGGAGGAAATCCTGCACGCAACCTATGAGAGGAAAACAAGAGGCCCAAGAATGGGAGGAGAAGATAACCATCATTTCCATATTAATGTCAGTGTGGAACCCATAAACCCATGTGCGACCAATAAACCAAAGAGAACACCATCGTTTAGACAACTAAAGTTCAGATCAGGAAGTCCAATAGCAAGAAGTACATCTACCGCAGGAGCAGCAACTAGAGGAGCCAGTCCAGGCAGTACTAGTCAAATATCTACATCGCGCGGAAGAGGTAGTAGTTCGGTATTTAGAATGACAAGACATGATCCCACTATCAAATTACCAGAATTTCGAGGAGAAGCAGTCGAAGACCCTGAGAATAATTTGTTCATTTGTGCAAATATATGGGAGGCAAAACAGATCACTGATGAAGATACCAAACTTACGCACCTAGTGATCAAGCTAAGAGACCGCGCACTAGACTGGTACATGAGTCTAGACATGAACAGTGCCCCTGGGACAACAAGGACACTGACAGACATTAAGAATCTATTGATTAATGAGTCCCAGAAGCTGAGCTCAGAGGATCAGTACGTGAACAATATGATCGAGATAAGACAAAAACCAGGAGAGTCTGTATGGGAGATTGACTAGAGATTCAAGCGACTGAAGGGGAAGATAAAATACCTTATGAACGCCATGCAGCACCGGAACTTGTTTGTCAACTCACTACTCCCACACCTAAAATATCCCTTACGACAGCAGAAGTTTCAAACACAGATCGAGGCTCTACAGACAGCCTTGCAACTAGAAGAGAACTAGTACCAGCAGATGGACCCAACTATTGAATAATTGGAGGATTTGAAGAACCTAACATTCCAGTTGAACCAGAATAAGAACAAGGATAAATGATAAGTTGTTTGGTGCACCACATGCAAGACGGAAGGACACCACAAGAACAAATGTCCAACATTCACGTAGTATATGGAAACAAGCATGCCAAACCTGCTACCAAAGGGAGAATTATGGTGCGAAATATGCAAGAAACTGGGTCACGACCCTTACCACTGCACGATGATGTAGAAGTACCAGACAATTCCAAAGAATTCTTATTTCACCTTTTGTAAGTCATTGGGCCACAACGACAAATATTGGAGAACTATGGAACTGATGCAGGAAAGAACATCATACGCATATAGGGTACAGGTCGAAATGATGTCTGGGAAAGTAGTGCCATAGTTCAATCAAGCCTCAACTCCATACAACACTGTACAACAGCAGTACAATATTGTGCAGCAACCATACAATAACGCAAAATCATAGTACAACCCGGCACAACCCCAGTATAATACCACGTAGTATAATCAGGCACCATAGTACAATACACCGAGAGGGGACTGAGCAGGCTATCAAGGAGGAGGACGAGCCAAAGGAGGTTTCAGATGTAGCAAAGGGCCAGTCACATGTCACAACTGTCAGCAATTGGGACATTACACACGGGAATGCCCACTACCGCCAGTGACTTGTATGTATTGTCGTGCATCGGATCACGAGACAGAGGAATGTCCGACACTATTAGTAAAGATCCAAGAAAAGAGGAACCCAAACAATCAGAATTTTCAATGGATTCCAGCTGAAGCAAGGGAGGATGGCATCAATATAATCACTCGTGGAGGAACAAAGACAGGAAATGATGCAGTCCAATAGGAACCTGCACAGAACCAATGGGTAAAGAAGAACACCGAACCAAGAAAGTATTTCGAAGTGCCCAAATAAAAGGAGACTTTTAAGGAATCCAGACAAGAATTTCATAAGGTGGACACAACATCTACTTCCACTACGCAACCAATCCATGAAGCCCCAAAATACAAAATTCCGCCATCATTGGATCATACCAACGGAATTCCACCCAAGGGACAAGTAGGTACTATCAAAGACCTTTTGAAATCATTCATAAAAATGTTAAGTGATCCTTCATCTGTGAAAATATTGCAAAACATCCTAGAGAAATGTAGTGGTGAGACGAAACAAAAGCTAGAACTGAAAATTGTCAATCATCTACACATAAGAAGAAGAACAAGTAAGTAATTTAGGCTGAATGCTAACATTGGAGATTTAAATATGGGAGACATGATACTGGATCTAGGATCCGAAGTGAATGTGATACCCAATAAAACCTGACAATGCATGGTGTTGGAACAAATATTGAAATTTTGGCTTTCGGTAACTTAAGAGGAAAAAAATTATAGTGTTTATCTACCAAAAGTGCAGACTTTCGATAGCTTAAATCTCACGTTTCATATGCCCTTAGTTGCCGAAAGTGTAGATTTGTTTTTACCAAAAAATCAAGTCACGAGGAGGTACTAAAAGAATGCAATAAAAAAAAAAATCGTTATAATAGGGTTTTACATAAATGCCATGTCATCATTTCCGGTTTTCGGCAGTCGAGGGTTTGGCCAAAATAGAGATTTTGACCATTGCTCTGTTTCCCCGAAAACCGAAACCCGAAATTGGGGTTTCAGGACTTTCGGTGGCTTACGGTGCTCTAAAATCGTACTGTTAGCTGCCGAAAGCCAGGACTTTCAGTGGATAAGATACCCCTGTTTTTGGCCCGTTAGCTACCGAAATTGCAGGTTTTTCTGTAATAAACTGCCTTGGAAAAACTCAATTTTCTCAGCCATGGAGAGGTCATTTTCCACGTTCAAATAGTCGATTAACATATAGAAGTCATAATATTTCCAATGGTACCTTTAGATATTCATTTGGAGCTCGAGAAGGAAGCCAAAAGTTCCCCACAAGATGGTGCTACGTTTTTGTGTAGACATGGCCCAAAAATGTAGGAACGCGCCCAGATTTCAGTTAAACAACTATCAGTTCGTTTCTCAATCAGTTTTGAGGTCATTTCTCATTTTTTATATGTTGAAGGCTTATATATTGTATATCTCTTGGATGAGAGAAGGGGGGGGGGACCTCTTTTGAAGAGGGATTCTATTGAAAACTGAGTTATTTTGAAGACCTTAATAGAGTAATGCAGGAGATATGTGTTCACTTGATATGTGAGATTCATCATGGCTGATTCCTTCAGTATGTTCTATGTTTTGTTATATTCATATTATCTATCTCTCCCTTTATCGACTGAGTTAAAATTTGTTTGGAATTCATTTTTCATTCTCCTTACACATAGTTGATATGTGTTGTGTTTCAATGATGATTAGTCAGAATTCACTCAAGATTAGTGCTCTACACCTAGTTATTAGCCTCTAGTCTTTTTCCTCTAAAGTTGTAGTGAAAATTCATCATTGTTAGATGCTTTCACTGTGATGGTCTTTTCCTTTTCCTTTTTTCTACTATATCATGATTATCGATTGTTGAAAGATGGACTTATTTTTCCTCATTCCCCTCAAGTAACACGATCAGTCCTATTATCCCTTTTCTTTGGTTTCCACTTGACTCCATCTCCCAATAGGCCTTTTCAAATCTATGAAACCACCAACCTTATCAAAATATCTTGTCTTATAAGAAATCTGGCCTTCTTACTGTGATTATTGAATATTCCTAGACTAAAGAGCCTTTGGCTATTGAGAGATCCCTCTCTGAGTGTATTAGGTCAGAAACACACTCTAAAGCAGGTTTCAAGTAACCTCAGGAATTGGCTTTCAGCAATCCAAGTCAAGTTCTAAGTAATGATTTATTATCTCATTTAAAATGTGCTAAGGATTGGCTCTATTACAACCTAGAACCAACTCTTGCGACAACATTTTTTGGTGTCATTGTTGGGGACGGAGGAACAAAGATATCTTCCCTAGGATATGACAAAAAGTTTAGATCTATTCCTTGATGGTGAATAAGGGATAGGCATTCAATTGGCTATGATCATTCACCTGGTAACTCCTTGGTTCGAAGACTCTACATGATTTACTAGCGACTCCACTAGTCTCAAAATGTTGATTTTGTTCGCCGCTCAGATTGCTGCAAGGTTTGCTCCTCTGGACTTTACAAATGTTTATGGTTTTCCAAACACTGTTCCAGACATTAAAGTTTTGTAATATGTCCTTCCTAATTTTGGAGAATATGCGGATGACAATCCTGCTCAACACTTGTTTGAATTCCACAATCTCATGGATGAATTAAATGTACGTCATGAAGATGTCCTCATGAAACTATTTATGTTTTCATTGGAAAGAGATGCTAGGCTTTGGTATAAATCTTTACCCCATTCCATTATTCCTTCATTGAAAGATTTTCACATACTTTTTCATCAACATTGTAAAAGAATCTATTCAGCTAAAATATTTTTTGAATATTGTTGTAATATAGAATTCATAAGACAAAAAGATCAGACAAATCCTCTTGAAGAGGAGGAAGGGATATCAGAAATTTCTCAAGTTGATGAAGATGATCAGTATGAAGAAGAGTTGGTTGATAAAGAAGTAGGATATGATAGTTCTTTTGATCATATTAGAGAAGAATATATTCAACATCACGGTCAACCTACAGAAGAGAAAGAAAATAATTGTTGTTTTATCCAGAAAATACAGAGACCACCTTCTCCTTTGACTGAAGAAGAAATAGATCTTCTCCTGCATAGTCATGTTGCAGCCCCTACTTATGCAGATTTGCAGTGTTCACACAATTCCGTATATGAGAGTTAGACTTCTTCCATTTCTGTAAATGTAAATCTGATTTTAAATAATGGCAGTCATGTGTTTGATAAAACTTTGCAAGAAGTTAATGAACCCATTTATGATGATGATTTTCAGCCAGGAAATCAGCTTATAAGCCATGTTTTGTTTCATGAAGAGGATAGGGTTGTCACATTTAATAGTCTTGAAGGAAGTTTGTTGTTCAAGGATGCTTTAGACTGTGATTTGGAGGAGTATGAATCTGAGATAGACATCATGCCAAAGAAAGAACCTGAATTTCCCATGCTTGAGGAATCCATAGTCGATATTCTGAGCATTTGTATGACTGATGACACTCTTGTGTTATCTGTTGAACCTAAATATGATGAGTACACTGATTATTATAGTATTGTTTCTCTAGAACAATTTGTTGTAGGTTTTTCATGGGGGAATGATGGTTTTCAGATAGATTCCATATCAGATGAAGGATGTTTGGATATCCTCTTTGAGGATGATCCCAAGAAAAATAAATTGGAGCATGCAGTAGTATTTGATGAAGCTTGTTATTTAAAACCTCATGACCATGCATTTTTTCATGATCCTTTTGTTGACCTTTTATATTCATTTAATGGAGGATTATGCTATCTCATGTATATTTTATCACAGGAATCGATGAAAAGTTTGAACATTCATGATCAACAACATGTCAGATGGGAGTTGTTAGTTTCCTTTTTCAGCCTACTCAAAGAAAGTGTGAGCATTCAGTGGGAATTTTTCAGTAGTTAGAGTGGGTGATGTACATAAATAAGCTTGACTTTGAGAATTAGAGTACAGCAGTGGTTTTAAGTATGTTTCCAGTTTAGTTTGTCATCCTGTATGGTTTTGATTTAAGACATTATGACTCCATAGCCCAATGAATGCATAAGCAGTTTTTTGTTTTGGAAAGGTGCAAGCAAAGTGACAGGGTTCAACGTTTGATAAGGATGATCTCAGGTCACCCAATGGATGAAGGCACTTGGTCTACTATTCTTGGTGCTTTGTAGGAATGAACCATCCCTAGATGGAGCCTATGTTGGAACAAATATTGAAATTTTGGCTTTCGGTAGGTTAAGAGGAAAAAAATTATAGTGTTTAGCTACCGAAAGTGAAAACTTTCGGTAGCTTAAATCTCACGTTTCATATGCACCTAGCTGTCGAAAGTGTAGATGTGTTTTTACCCAAAAATCAAGTCACGAGGAGGCACTACAAGAATGAAATAAATAGAAATAAAATCACTATAATAGGGTTTTACATAAATGCCACGTCATCATTTCGGGTTTTCGACAGTCGAGGGTTTGGCCAACATAGAGATTTTGACCATTGCTCTATTTCCCCAAAACCTGAAAGCTGAAATCAGGGTTTTGGGACTTTCAGTGGATTACGATGCTCTGAAATCGCACTGTTAGCTTCCAAAAGACAGGAATTTCGGTGGCTAAGATACCCCTTTTTTCATCTTGTTAGCTATGAAAATCGTAGGTTTTTCTGTAATAAACTGCCTTGGAAAAACTCAATTTTCTCAGTCGTGGAGAGGTTGTTTTCCACGTTCAAATAGTCGATTGACATATAGAAGTAATAATATTTCTAATGGTACCTTCATATATTCATTTGGATCTTGGGAAGGTAGCCAAAAGTTCCCCAAAAGATGGTGTTTCGTTTTTGTGCAGACATGGCCCATAAATGTAGGAACGCGCCCAAATTTCAGTTAAACAACTACCAGTTCATTTCTCAGTCAGTTTTGAGGTCATTTCTCATATATTATATGCTAAAGGATTATATATTTTATAGCTCTTGGATGAGAGAAGGGGGGGGGGCTCTTTTGAAGAGGGCTTCTATTGAAAACTGAGTTATTTTGAAGACCTTAATAGAGTAATGAAAGAGAGATGTGTTCACTTGATATGTGAGATTCATCAAGGTTGATTCCTTTAGTATGTTCTTTGTTTTGTTATATTCATATTGTCTATCTCTCCCTTTATCGATTGAGTTAAAAAAAAATTGGAATTCATTTTGCATGCTCCTTACACATAGTTCATATGTGTTGTGTTTCAATGATGACTAGTCAGAATTCACTCAAGATTAGTGCTCTACACCTAGTTATTAGCCTCTAGTATTTTTCCTCTAAAGTTGTAGTGAAAATTCATCCTTGTTAGATGCTTTCACTGTGATGGTCTTTTCCTTTTCCTTTTTGCTACTATATCATGATTATCGATTTCTGAAATATAGACTTATTTTTCCTCATTTCCCTCAAGTAACACGATCACTGCTATTATCCCTTTTCTTTGGTTTCCACTTGACTCCATCGACCAATAGGCATTTTCAAATCTGTGCAACCACCAACCTTATCAAAATATCTTGTCTTATAAGAAATATGGCCTTCTTACTGTGATTACTAAATATTCTTGGAGTAAAGAGCCTTTGGCTATTGAGAGATCCCTCATTGAGTGTATTAGGTCAGAAACACACTCTAAATCATGTTTCAAGTTACCTCGAGAATTGGGTTGCAACAACCCAAGTCAATTTTCGAGCAATGATTTATTATCTCATTTAAAATGTGCTAAGGCTTGGATCTATTACAGCCTAGAACCAACTCTTGCGACAACACATGGGAGAGCCAACATTGGGATACTCAAATGTCCAACTAAAACTAGCAAACCAACATAGGGTCCTACCAATAGGGAGACTGGAAGGAGTAACATTAGATATTGATGGAGTACACACTAAATAATAGTTTGAAGTCATTGAAATAGTAGATGGCACAACACTATACCCAACACTACTCGGTCTGGATTGGGAATTTAACAACTAGACCATAATTAACCTAAAGACAAGGAAAATGACATTTGAATTCAGAGATTACAGGGTCATAGCACCACTAGATCCACAAAAAGGGGAGAGGTTCATAGAAGCCACTTTCTTGGACTTAGAGGAGATCTGCCAATTGTACAGAACAATTTCACGTGAGGAGGATTACGCAAACCCAACTGTATATGGGCTACTCAGTTGGCGCAACATTACTTCATGCACAACAGATTCAAACATTGGGCTAGAAACCTGGCAGCAGAGACTACACGAAGTATCTAGAAGAAGATGTGCAAGAATAGACCGTGTGGTATGGTGGATAGGTATAGAAATCAAAGAACCACCCAGTTTCCACGAACTAAATGATTTGGAAACATTCTTGACACAATATGAAGACGAAGTATTACAGAACCAGATGCTACTAGCACTAGACTTAGCACTCAAGGCCACACCCGCAAGATGGTGGGTCACACACAAGGAGACTATCACAAACTTATACCAATGTAAGCGGTTACTGTGCATAAGGTTCACCGCAGAACAAAAAAACAGAAAATAGCAGCGATATGAAGGAGTAGGGACACCAGTAAAACACTTGGAGGAGTGTGAAACACTATGGAAAATGACACCACCAGAGGAATGGCCTCACCACTTCATTCACACATTAGAGGGCATACCAGCGAACTGGTATATAGATCAGGAACTGCGCAAAGGAACTACAACATGGACGACATTGCAACAAAACTTTACTGTCACTTTCTCATTCAAGCATGATAACCCCAACATAGATGCAACCCTAAAATGGATCAGAGGATTCATATTCATTGAAGAAATGGAAATAGAACTTATTATCAAAGAGCAATAGTGAAATAAGAAGATAGTCAAGGAACTATTGTCATGTTACCATGTACAGGAGGAAGCACCAAACGAAGATGACCCACGTGACATTCAGATTGAAGAAATAGAAGGCGAAAGAGATGTGAAGGGACCACCCATAGAATCTGAAGTTATTTCCACACCAATCAAGGTAAATAAATTTAACATTGGAACATCTGAACATCCCAAAATGGCCAGTATTGGAGACTACTGGGATGAACCAATAGTAGAAATCATCACAGAGCTATTACGCAAGTATAGCGACTTGTTTCCTACAACATTTACAGAGATGAAGGGAATAGCAGGAGAACTAGGAGAGATGAATATACCTCTCAGACCTGAAGTGAGATTGATTAGATAGCGACCATATAGATTGAACCCCATATGTAAATAGAAAGTTAAAGAGGAGATCAACCAGATGCTCCAAGCCGGCATAATCGACCCAGTCGAGGAATCAGAATGGATAAGCCCAATGGTCATACAGGACAAGAAACAAGGAAGAGGGATTAGGATATGCATTGACTTGAGGAAGTTGAATGATGCATTCCTACATGACCCATTCCCTACACCGTTCACGGATGAAGTGTTAGAGAATGTGGGGGGACACGAAGCTTACTCATTCATTGATGGATTCTCAGGCTACCATCAGATTAAGATAGCACAGGAGGATAGATACAAGACCACGTTCGCGATGGAATGGGGATCTTACCAATATACAGTCATTCCATTTGGACTGAAGAATGCACCAACAATATTCTCCAGAGTGGTTATTGCAGCATTTAAAGAGTTCATCCATCAATTTCTCGAAGTATACCTGGATGACTGGACAATCTATAGTCTGTTGAAAAACCATGTGGAAATTTTACGCTTGATGCTAGAATGATGCAAACAGTGTCAGATATCACTAAATATAAAGAAATGTATATTTGGGACACTGTTTGGGATACTATTGGGCCATATAGTATGAAAACAAGGGCTATTGGTTGATCCGTCAAAAATCGCAATCATCGTTAATTTACCAGCACCAAAAATAATTCGTCAGCTACGAGCGACGTTAGGACACACAGGATACTACACAAAATTCATCAAAGGATATACGTAGATCACAACACCAATTGAAAAAATTATAATAAAGGATACAAAGTACCAATGGAACGATGAGTGTCAACACAGTTTGGATACTCTGAAAAAAAAGATGGTCACTACACCAATATTAGTATTTCCAGACTGGGGAAAGACATTCCATGTTCATGTAGATGCATCAACGACAACACTTGGATCTATCTTAGTGCAGCCAGGAGTAAGAGACTTGGATCATCTGATAGCGTCTGCAAGCAGAAAACTATCAGACTCATAACATAATTATAACACGATGGAAAGAGAAGGCCTAGTTATGGTTTACGCACTACAGAAGTTCAGACACTACCTATTGGGAAAACATTTTAAGATGTTTACAGATCACTCAGCCTTAAAATACCTAGTCAACAAGCCAGTGTTGGGGGGGAGAATCTGTCAATGGTTACTACTATTTCAAGAATTCGACTTGGAATTAATAGTCAAACCAGGAAAACTAAATGCAAGACCTGACCACCTATCACAGGTCACAAATGGAGAAGAACCCACGAACTTAGAAGACAACTTTCTAGATGCACAGTTATTCTCAGTACATATTGTTGATGACTAATTCATAGAGATCATCCAGTACCTGAGCACAGGTACCACACCGCAAGAATATACCACTGCGCAGAAGAAAAACCTAGTAGTTCGCGCAACCGACTATCAATTGATCATAGGACATCTATATAAAATGGGTGCAAATAGCATTTTACGAAGGTACGTGTTAGAGCACAAATGACCAAGAATTTTAGCATAAGCCCAGGAGGGATTGGCCATAGGACACTATGTAGGAAAAGCTACAGTGCATAAGGTACTCCACATAGGATTATGGTGTCCAATGATTCACAGAGACTCAAAAGAGTACTGTCAGGGATGCAATGTTTGTCAAAGGGTAGGCAAACCCAACAAAAGGGATGAGATGTCATTACAACCGCAAGTGACATTACAATCATTTGATAAATGGGAAATAGACTTTGTGGGACCAATTAACCCACCAGCCAAAAGAAAAGGGGCAAGATACATCATCACCATGACGGAATACCTAACAAGGTGGGCAGAAGCCACACCAGTAAAAGACTGCAGCGCAGAGACAACGACACACTTCTTATTTGAACAAGTAATTACTAGGTTTGGGTGCCCAAGAGTTTTGATGAGCACTCAAGTCACGCATTTCATAAATAGCACCATCCATGCGATGCTCGAAGAATTTGAAGTTCACCACTAGAAAATCACACTGTATCATCCACAGGCGAATGGCGCAGTAGAAGCCTTTAACAAAATTCTAGAGAATGCACTGAAAAATATCTGCAACGTCAACAGAGATGACTGGGACCTCAAAGTACCAATAGTATTATGGGCATATAGAATGACATGCAAGAAGTTGACAGGGCACACACCATTCAAACTCATCTACGGTCAAGAAGCGGTAGTTCCATTAGAATTTTTAGTACCCAACTTACATGTAGCAGCTATCACACAAATGACGGAACGCGACACAATACAAGAGAGACTGAACCAGCTGTTAGCAATGGAGGAAGACTGAATCCTAGTAGGATTCCATAAACAAGTGTATAAGGCCAGAGACAAAGCATGGCATGATCGACACATTAAGAGGAAGACTTTCAAGGAAGGAGATCTAGTATTTCTCTATGACAACAAATCATTTCAACACCCAGGAAAGCTAAGAATGCAATTGTTAGGACCATACGAGGTCAAATCTGTAACAGACAGTGTATTTGTACAGTTAATAGATTTAGCAAGTGCAGACCTCAGAGGAACAATCAACGGGAGTCGACTGAAGCTATATAAGGACATTCGACCACCCACAATGTAATAAAAAAAAAAAAAGAACAAAGCACGCCAGAGATGAAAAATCCATGGGATGCTTGAAACATGAATGTAGTAAAGGCAATAACAATGGTTACATGCCAAATAAAAATGAGAAGGAAACATAAAGTTAGAAAAATTAGGATGATAGGACAACACTAAGCGGAATTAAGGCACGACAAGGACTGATGGAACATCACATTAAACACGCCAACTAGATACGGAAAAGTAAGCGTAATGGAAATTACGAAACTGTCGCAGATGCATTGAACCCACAATTATGGTGCATTAATTGCATCATGGAGGAAGCGTCCTCGATAATCTTCATGACAAGCCCATACAACACGCGAGCATGGAAGCAACTTGTCTATTCGCGAAAGGAGAACAGAGAGAGAGAAATAGTATCTTGAACGAATAGAGAGAGACCACAGAGCTCACCGAAGTCCTTCAAAATTAGCAAATGTTTGACACTCACCACTATGGAACCATCAAATTTCGTCGAACTAGGCTAGACAGCCAGACTGACCAGGGTTCAAACTAGGTCACGAGGACCGCTAGAAGAAAATGAGCAGCAACAACTGGAGATCATCGATATTGATGAGATCTCATCCCCAGAGATACCATTGTTGAACTCTACACAGATACTGGAAGAGATTCAAAAGCCACAAGTAAAGGACATGAAATAGGACACGTCGGTAATGGCACAGGAACCTAGGAACGAGGAAGTGGAAACCCAAAAGGAAGTGCAACCAAAAAGAAACCACGGAAGGTAATGGAATGGCACAGAATCAAGGATCAGAAGGGAAACCAAACGAGTCCTAGGTACCCAACCTAGGACAACCAACAGAAGAGACCACAGGAACTACCTCGGCTTGTCCAGAATGTCTTATAGGGCAGCAACCAGGAGTTTTTGGCACCTCGTACCAACAACCACAACAGGAAGATAGAGTTCTGATACCGAGCTCACCTCGCAAGAAACTGACAGCATAAATTGTGCTACCATGCATACCAGAGGGAGTACAGGTAGAGTCGCCGCTACTAGGTCACATCGAGAAGCTCAAGTATTCTGACCACGACGTATCAGACGAAATCAAGTACCTGAAACTTTTGTCGAGGGATTTTATGCAGAACATAGTGGTAAACCAACTTGGAGAAATGATCAGCCAGCCACATCAGTGGGTAGTTGGACTGGACAGAACAAGAATTTTAGGGTTGTTGAAACTTCCACATTTTGGTAGAGGCCAGTACATGATACCATGCGTTAAGTAGCTATTAGCAGTCATGCATAGAGGGGATATATGGTTGGACAGACATGTCCCTATAACTGTTGAGATTATCGCACAGATAACAGGACTACCCAGCTGGGGTATGGATCCCGCACTGATTCTGGATGATAAATCAAAGGAGAAAGCATTAGCAAAGGAAATGAAGAAGAAATATGGTACCTCCATGGGGACAAGAGGTATTATAATCAAACAAATCAACAATGCAGCGACACAATTGGGTGCAAATATCTTATCCTATAAATTGTTAAGAAAATGCCGCAAAGATGAAATACTAGTAAGAGTCATCGTAGTTGCATCTCAGTGCACAAAAGGAACCTTCGTGAGTTGGGTGCCTTATCTATTAAACTTGTTCCAAGTGGACTACAAGGATGTGTAGGACCTCGGTACATAATTTCGTTACTCATGGATACTCACCCTCGTAGCCTTCATGGGATGGCGAGAACCAAAGTATGTAATTTTGCTACTACACCACATCCAGCGGGAGTGAGATATCTATTACTGAGATCTGGGCCACAGGCCAGGCATAAGAGGGAAAATGGAATAATATTTGAAGCATACCTATGGGACATACAAGAATATATTATCCAATCATGGTGAATAACACCATAGGTTGTCGCACGATATGGGGGCATCGCTAACTTCTGGGCTACACGTCAAGCCATGTGGATACAACCATGACATGATCCATATAAACAGTGGCTATCGATGCGCTACTACATCACAGAAGGTGATATAGACATGGTCATCAATGAATGGCCTGATGCATGGAGGATCTCATCCATTCCCCAAGAAGTACCGGAAGGAGAAGCAGAAGGAGAAGCAACGCAAGCGGAAACAGAGCCTCTACAAAACCCAGTGCCCAAGAAACTAAGGACAGGACAAAACAAGATGACTCGGTAAAATGAAGGGCCAAAGCCAATAAGGAGAAAGAAGGGGCAGAAAGAGACCAATAAACAACCAAAGAAATCTAAGGGAGCGTAGGAAACCGCCCCAAATCCCAACACACAGGAACCAAGGGGAACTAAGAGACCAGTTGTATAGGTAGTAGGCACGTGCAAGAAATAAAAGGCGCAATGAGAATTATCGGACTATATGATCATAGAGGGAGATGGATAAATGATCACCAGAATGGTCCAGGATTGTCTAGTAGAAGACTTTGATCATGCAGCATATCACAGGGATAAACTGCAAAAAGAGCTGGCAGAAATAGGACAGCTCCTCAGGACACTCGGGGAGGCCCAAAAAGCGAGTAGAAGCAGAGGCATAAGGTCATCTACAACACAAACCAATGAAATAGTGGAGGTAGAATAACAAGACCCAACCCTCTCAATGCCACATGCACATGCAACGGTCTACATAAAACTGAGAATTCTATGAATGGATGAAATAGTGGGATAGAAACCACTGAAGGATTTGGACCACATCCAATTGGTATTCACGTGGATGCCATCAAGGGCACTATACAAATTGCAGGTTAGCGTCGACCACGAGATACAGTCTCGGGCACATAAGAACTTAGTCGAGCTACAGAAAGGAACAAAGCAACAGGAAGCACTAGAAAAAGAGTATGAGCAGGCCAAATCCAAAACTCAAACGGAGATAGATCGCAGGAATGAATTGGAACGCAGAGTGGGATAAATTTTTGGAAAACTTCCAAGCACTGCGCAAGGAAATGAACTCCTAGCTGTAGAAAAGATCAACCAGATTGCGTAGGCAATTGCTCGATACCAGAAGGAGATCAAGGATCTCCGAGAACAACTGACACCAACAACTCCACCGACAGTAAATGAGCAAAGGAGGTAGGAAGCAACAACACAACTATAGGAGATGGAGAAACAGGTTAGCACATCAGCTAACTTGCTTGAGAAAGAAGCGCAACTTTGGAAAAGATTGGAGCAAGACCCACGGGTTCAAGGCTGGGACAAGGAAGATCAAAGGATCAATGCAGCGATCTAAGAACTCAAACAGAGGAAAAATACCATGCCAATCCCAGAACACATCAAGGGGATGCAAGAGTTGAAGAAGATTGTTATCACTAAAATTTCGTCCGCAAATGCTTACAGGAATCTAGCATCTCCAAACACCTATTAGTTCACCCACAGCTTCAAAAATGCATATCCAAGAGGCAAAAACTATACAATTGGGTCAAAAAATTGAATTGCCCAAATTCACCAAAGGAATCATGCACACATGTCCGAGATGCACTACTTTATACAGGAAAACCTGCGCACATGCTCAAGATGCGCTACTTTATATAGGAAAAATCGTGCACATGCACGATTGTTTACAGGAAAAGTTGCACACTTCCATGAATGGTGCATTTATGGTTCTTGTTGGCCCCCCACCCACTTTTGGTTCAACTCCCAAGTCGATTTGACCCTCAAATCTGAGATGAATCCATGTGGGGGGATGTTCAAAGACCTAAGGGTGCCCTAAAGGGCCCCTTGTTCACACTAAGAATTGGTTGCATAATGCCTCAAAGCTATGCTATAAAAGGAGGCCATGGGTGCACTATATTTTCAAGGAATTCATTTGTAAGGTTATGTTACTACTATTCTCTTGGGGAATCCTCTTTTCTCATCAAGATCATACTAGCACCATTCCATTTGAGCTTTTCACATCACCCTTTGAGTGAATTAGCTTGGGATTCTTTCACCATTTCTTTCAAGTTTTCAATTTGTAAGAAGAGATCAATATTGGGGGTCCAAGAGTGTTATCGGACTAATCGGTGGGTGCGGACACTAACTAATCTCCCTAGATCCACCTAGATCTAGAACAAAACACACCAGAACATGACACTTTCCTTAAGTTTTAGATATTGAATTTACTAACTAAAGAGGTATAGGTGACATACC
>WSFP011407656.1:0-25205 GCA_009831015.1 Picea engelmannii
ATGATTCTCTTTCCCATTTGATATATTTGTTCAAGAAACCAAAACTAAACATGCATACATAGTGCTTTAATTAGTGTTTTAATACTTTCACATCTATTGTTTTGCTTTTATGTATTATAAGAAACATAAAGAAGTTATACCATGAAAACTAGTAAATACCAAAGGTGTATGTTTAGGTAATCAAGGGGTAAAAGTAAAAAAAAAAAAACCAAAGGATTATATTTAGTGTTGTTTTCGTTTATTTAAATTATAGAAAAAAAAACCAAAGGTGTATGTTTAGGTGTATGAGTGAATAAATAGGTTATAGGAAATATATAAAAAGTGCATTGAGTTATAATCAAAGTCAGTGTTTTGTTTGTTTTGAGTAGTTTAATAAATTTGACTTAATATATATTTGAGGGTATTTTGTTTACAAAATGATTTAGTTTATTGGGTTGTGTTATGATAATAAATTTAAATTATTTTATTATTTTGATTGGTTTTTATTGATGTAATGTTAATTTTGAATGAATTATATTGAAATGTTTATGTGAAATATGGATGGATGAAATGTATATTGATATGATGTAATTGATGTTTACAATTCATATGATTTTTTTTTTCATAAATAAAAAATGGTGTTTCCTATTACCGTGCTTTCATAATACAAAAAGATGCCACATGTCAGCAGTCAGCCACCTGTTCCACCAAATTAGAGGAAACCAGAACAGGTGGCAGACTGTGATACTTTTAGACAAAATAGTTATCCTCCATCTGCCCTGCCAAATGGAAACCAGAGCAGGTGGTGGATTTGTGTTCTTACTGAACTATTCTATGCATATAAGATAAACTACCAACTGAAAAAAAGAGGACAAAGATGTAAAACTGCATCATCGCAGTACAAAGAGTTGGGCAGAAAGTGTGCGAGATATCCATAGCAAAGAAATTACACATTAGCACCTGGGGGCATGTCGTCTAGAGTGCCTATGAAAGGTCCATCCCTGGGATGGAGCACGAAAGGCCTCATGCAGGTCGGGAAACACTGAGTTTTCAGTGCATTTAAGAACGCACCATAAAGCATGTTGATCCGCTGGTGCATGAGGGTGTCCTGATGTATCTGGTCCCCCATATGGATTCTTATCTCAAAGATGAGCTCGAGCTGCTTTGGATTGAAGAAAGGTGGTGGAGCATGGAAAAAATCAGGGAGAGTAGTGAGTGGTGGAGGTACCAAGTCTGTGTGGCCCTCCACCTCGACGCTCAAGTCCTCCAGCGTAGTGTCCATGACCGCCACCACCTTGACCTCCTTCGTCATTGTCCCGATTGGTTTGTCTGTGTCCTGAATTGAGGCAATAAAATCCAAATGGAGGAATTCCCCTGGGAATTCCTCCTCAATTATACATGTGGATCCCTCCATGGTAGCCTCAGTGCTTGTGCTTGTTGGGTTATGGTTGGGGGACTACAGATCATCCAGAATTGTGAAGAGGAGAGATTTTGGAGGAACCTGGATGGGCTCCTTTGGAACATCCTCCTCAACAAATGCCATTGGTGGTGTTCTTGGTTTCTCCCAGTGCTGAGTCTGAGCTATGGACAGGGCGCGTTCCAGCCTATGCACCCTCCTCTATTGAGCTGCTAGACTATACCAGGCTGTGTTGTGCCTCGACTTTCCTCTCTCCCTTGGCATGGCTAGGCCAGGAGGACTAATAATTCTTTGGGTAATATCAATAAGAATCCACTGCACGTAGGTCTCGTTCTCGGAGAGGCCAGGGTGGTGGAGTGCGAGAGATAAGCCCAGGCCCAACATGACCACTATATTGATCCCTCCACTGGAATTACATCTTGGTGCCGCCATAAGCCTCACGTGAGGGAGTTGTCCTCCCCTTCTCAGCAGGTAGTAATGGTCGCCCTTCATTCAAGATTGAGGTGAAGGGTATCGATCTACCATATTTATGGCTTGTGCCTGGGGCAAGCTACATGGCCTCTCGTTGATATGTGGAACCCCATCCGGGATCGAATAATCTTTCCTGGCTAAGTCTAGACATCAATATGATAGTCCGGATCAAGGAGAATTTTGCGCATTCCAGTGGATCAACTCCACCATGGAAGCCACGCCCTCATTTTCTAAGAAGTCAACTATATTGTTTGCCTCTCTTTTCACATGTGAGGGGATTATGGTGAGATTGGGTTGTAAGAAGGATTTGAAATCTTCTAGCAATCCTGAGAGTCTCCAACTGGGTGAGACCTCCAGGGGGTATGACACATGAATAATTTTAGTAATAAGATGGATGATAAAACGGGAATCTCCCTCCACTATGAGCTTGTGTAATTCATGGTATTTTTCTAACTTGATCCCTTTGAGAAGGCTCTAGAGCTCAGCTGCATTATTTGTATTGAATCCTAGATAGCTTGCTGCATAATACAAAGTTTTCCCCTCTACATCTCGAAGGACCGCCCCTAAGCCTGTCGGACCTGGATTCCCTTTTGATGTGCCATCAAAGTTTAATTTAATAAAACCAAGGGGTGGAGGGAACCAAGTGCATAGGCTTCTAGTGACACCATTGTTCTGTCCTTCACCAGTGAGGTTGAGCTTCCAGGCCTGTAGGATATGAATTTCTCCCCGATTGCACTTGAGGTCCTCCTGGGACCACTGCCCACTCTTAATTGTTTCCCGTATCAGGTTCATAATTATTACCGAGGTTAAGAGAGGGGGGGAGGTCATCGATTGAAAAATCCTTCTGTTTCTTTCTTTCCAGATTTGCCACATTGTGAATCTAGGTAAAATCTTCCAGATGCGATCCAAGACTGGATTTTGATAGGAAATTGAGTCCTAGTTCTCCATTGTGCTTATGATGCTAGCTCGATTTATGTTGGAACAATGCATTAACTGTGCCTCCATATCCCAAATGATCTCACTCTAGTTGCAGAGGTTGAAAAGGTGATCCATCGTTTCTTCTTGTTGTTGACAGAGGGGACAGATTGAGGGGCCTATAAGTCCACATTTCTGAAGATTGTCCCACGTGAGTATGTGGTTTTGGATGGTAATCCATAAGAATATGGACACTTTTTTCCAGAATCGTGGATTCCAGATCTTGCTCCAGATATGTTCCCTTGGTTGATCCTAGTAATTTTCCTATAGATAGTAAGCTTCTTTGATTGAGAAATTGCATGTTTTGGAGTGCCTCCATCTAAGTATATCTAGGCCCTCCTTGATATGTATTTTCCTCTAATTTGCACAATATTTCCAGGCCTATAGGTATAGCTCCATCAGAATATAAAGTTCATGAGGTTCATTCGTCCACCTTCACCAGGGCCAGTGCCGATCATTCTCTTTCCATAGATCCTTCACATACAGGGAGTCCCCGAATTGCATTTGTTGATGTAGGGGAATGAAGTCTTCAAGAGTGGTTAGAGGAAGTTGTTGTTGCCATGAGTCTTTCCAGAACAAGGAGTGTTCTCCATGATGGATCTCCTAGAAAGAATGATTTTGTATGAGCATTCGATTGTTCCAGGCCGTGTTCTAGATATTTGATCCATGAACCTGATCATTGAATCTAATTAGTTGCTCTTATTTGGTGTTGGGAGCATACTTCGTTTTCTATATTATTGCCCAGAGTTTTGTGGGGTGATTGAGCCAATGCCACCACAGTTTTTCCCCCATTACTTTATTTAGTTTCCATGGATCTCGAAGCCCTAGTCCCCCTAAGGCTTTAGGCTTGCAGATTTTGTCCCATCCTACCAATGCCCACTTCTTTTTTGAGTGATGCTCATGCCATAGGAAGATGCGTTGGATGTTTCTAATGGACATGATGACTGACTGGGGTGTTGCTAGAGCTATAAAGAGGCAAGTTGGAAGTCCTTGGAGAACAAATTTTAAAATAACTATCTGAGCTGCAAGATTAAGTGATCTAAAGGTCCAATTGTTGAGCATATTGGAGATGGAGAGAAGTAGGTTGTTTCAGGAGATATTGCAGGCGACCGCCCCTGTTAGTGGGACGCCTAGATAATTGGATGGAAGGGAGCTCTTAGGGATGCCCAGAAGTTGAGAAATTTGATTTTGGATAGCCACTGGGGTATTGAAGAAATAGAGCTGTGATTTGTCAAGGTTTAAGGCCATTTTTTAAGATTTAATGAAGTCTATGATGATTGAATTAAGCTTAGTGGCTTCTTGGGCTGTCGAAGTGTTCATCAGGAGAGTGTCGCCAACAAACTGGTTGTGAGAGGGGGTTGGTTGGATGTTGTGCATGGGTATACCTTTTAGGCAACCTTCCACAACAGAGGCCTTGAGGTAGCACCCCAATCCTTCCACCATTATGACAAAGAGAAAGGGGGAGATGGGGTCCCCTTGTCGAATGTCTCTGGTTGGAGAGAAAGATTGGGAGGGCACTCCATTGACTAAGATAGTTAAGAAATATGAGGAGGTGAGACTCATGATCCAAGGCACCCAGAGACTGTTGAATCCAAAGGCCTCAAGGAGGGAGCACATGTATTTCCAGTTGATTCTGTCAAATGCTTTGGAAAGATAGAGTTTGATGAGAATACATGGAGTCCTTGTTGTTTTGAGCAAGTGGACGACTTCATGAGATAGGATGGCACTGTCCATGATTTTTCTACCTTCCATGTAGCTAGCTTTCTCTTTGGAGATGATGTATGGCAGAATTGGTTTGAGACGCATGGAAATGAACTTAGTGATAATTTTGTATATGACATTGCAGATAGCTATCGGTCTGTATTTATTGGGATGCATTACCCTTTCCTCCTTCGGGATGAACATGAGGAAGGTGGCATTGAAGTATGAGAGAACTTTCCCTAAAGTTCATGATTCCTCCACCACTTTCCAAACTTATTCTCTGATCATTGGCTAATAGTAATGGAAGAAGTCTATCGTCAACCCATCTGGACCTAGAGATTTACCTAGGGGCATTTCATTAACTGCTTGATCCAACTCCTCTTGGGTGATGGGTCTCATCAGGGCTTCATTTTGTTCCTGAGTGACCAGGGAGGGTATGTTCCTGGTGATTTTGCGGATCGTTCACATTCTGTAGTCGATGGGCTCTGTTAGGAGGTATTTGCAGTAGTTGGTTATTTCCTCTGCTATTCCATCACGGTCCCTGATGGGATTTCCCTAGTCATCCTGCAGTTGGTTGATTCTATTGATGTATCTTCGGTGCACCATGGATCGATGAAAGAAATTGGTGTTATTTTCTCCTTCTTTAAGCCACTGTGCCCTGGATTTCTGCCTCCAGAGTATTTCCTCTTGTTCCTTTCTCTTGTCCAGTTCTTCCTTGAGATCCTCCTCTTCCTTCATTAAGGTTGTCATTCTATCCATAGTAATGAATATTGTTTGCAAGGTTTCTAGGTGTTGGTCGATTTCCTACATTCTTTGCAGGATGTTCCCAAATACATTCCTTTTCCATCTCTTTAGCTATGATTTAAAGTTTTTGAGTTGCTGCTAGAATTTTTACTTGCTTGTTCCATGATCTATTTCTTCTTGCTTCCACCAGGATTCTGAAATCTTTTGAAATTTTGGGTGAGAAAGACAAAACTTCTCAAATCTGAAGGGTTTGAGTTTGGGCGTCACCCTGGCATCAAGACAGAGCGAAACAGGCCAATGATCTGAACCTAGTTTTAGGAGGATGTTAGCTTCAATGATGGGATTCTCCAACAACATGGATTCTGAAAAGAGGAAATGATGCAGTCTGCAAGCAACATGAAGATGCTCGGATCTACAATTGGACCAGGTGAAAGTTCCATTTCTAGTTTCTATATCTATTAAATCCATTTGGTCTATGAGGTCTCAGAACTTACCACTATCTTGATCAAGCCACTTGGAGCCTCTTGTCTTTTCCTCCAACATTAGGATGATATTGAAATCACCCCCCAACAACCAATTAGGCGCACCTAGCAGTGTTTTGATGGTGGTTATTCTCTTCAAAAATAGTTGTTTGTCCTGGGCACTATGAGGCCCATACACATTTTTGATCATGCCTTCTTTGGTTGATCCTATGACTTTGAAGTGAGTTGTAAGCATGCCAATTGTTGAGAAGGGTTGATCTATGATGACTATAGCTAGATTCCACAAGATTTCCAGACATCCTGCCACTTCGTTGGAGTCTGTATGAAGGGAGTCACATCCTCTCTAGTATCACCGAAAAATACCTGTCACTTCTTCAGCAATACATTTTGTTTCCTGCAAAAGGAGAATGTCCGGATTCTCAACAAGAATAGAGTCTCAAAGAGTCCTCTGCTTGGATCTTCCATTGAGCCCTCTGATGTTCCATGTTATAATCTTCATCATGATGAGTTATGAGGTAGATGGGGGTATCCCTCTATGAGTCTCTGGATCTGCCTCGAGTTGAGCATGAAATTACCCACTTCCTTGATGAATTGTTGTGCGTATTTACGTCCTCATCTCTTACTTTCATAGGAGGTTCTTTTGAGCTCAATGGATGGGTCTAAGGACATCCCTAGTCGCAAGGTCAAGCATGTCATGGATTCAATGAATAATTTGTGAACCTTTCTGATTTGTTCCACTGGGATGGTTTGTAGATGCTTTTGATTGAAGGCTTCCTCCAGTTTTTTGAGATCTACGTCTGCCATATCTTGCTTGTCAAGATGCATTAGAGTGTATCCACTTTATTCTGGCTTATACACATATGTCTTGCCTACAGGGATTGTGTCTTTCTTGTTGTCTTTTCATGTTTTAGTTTGGTTCTTGGATTTATACTTTTCCTTGTCCTGGATGTCTTTTTTGTGCAGATCTCTGACCTCATTTTCCCCCAGGAGTTGTTTAAGAATGTCGTAGGAATTTTTAGTGGATATTTTCAGAGCATTATCTTGAGCTTGTTTTCTGGGTGGATGTCATTTTCTTCCAGTGACCATGGTGAAGCCATCCTTTTGCTTCCCCTCTCCTGCTTTAGGATTATGGGCATTCAAGGGACAA
Source organism: Picea engelmannii (assembly GCA_009831015.1). Lineage (NCBI taxonomy): Eukaryota > Viridiplantae > Streptophyta > Pinopsida > Pinales > Pinaceae > Picea > Picea engelmannii. Next base: position 6,917 of record WSFP011407656.1, read on the forward strand.
TCACAGAAAATGTGGCCATGCTCGTGGCACTTCCTGTAATGGAAGGGACTATGCTCATAATCCATCGTTTGATTCCATTCTCATCCTGATATTGTAGGGATATTGATCCTGATAAATCCTTTGATATTTCCATGTAGACACAGATCCGAGTGTAGGAAGTGTATTTTCTTTGCTTTGTGGCTTCTGAGGATTTGACATATCTTCCCATCATATTCCCTATATCCACTAGGAATTCCTCCATCCAGAATTCTCGCGGCAGGAAGTATAGCCTTATCCAAACTGGAGCCATTGTGAAATCTTATTTCTCTGGGCCAAAGTGGTCCATCCATAATCAAAGGAATATCCCGGCTGAGTTGTAAAAGTATGGCCCATTATCAAAAATTCTATCCTTATCTTCCAGATTGTAAAGGATGATCGTGAAAAACCCCTTGGAGTTGAGTTGCACTTCGTAATCTCCCTTGGGGTTCCACCAGTCTTTAATCCATCTCATGAGATCTTTTTCTGAAGGCCAAAGACCAAGAAAATTGTCGATGAGGGCATGCTCCCTCATGAATTGGGTGTGTTCCCCAACCCTGGTTGGGCTTATGAGATATTGTTGTGGTTTATCATATTCGGGAATGCTTTTCCCTGGTTCCCATCCTCGAGATTCCTTTGGATGAGATGTGCTTAGCTCAACATCCATTGCTTTGTTGAATCCTTGTTCCTTGGCCAGGAGTTGATCTCTCAAGTGTGGAGGTGACTCAAAAGCAGGTTGCTTGGCATGCATTCCTGCTCGGTCATTTGCTACAACATTCTAGTATGATCCCCCCCCTCCCCCTTCTGGGTTCATCCTATGTGGTCAGTTGCTGCATATCAATTATGTCTAACGTCTCTTGCGTGACTGTTTCGGCTGCAGGGGAAATGGTTCATGCAGGGTAGGGTTTCTTACAATTCATATGATTATGATACATTGAAATGAATATATTTAAATGAAACTATTTTCAAATGCTACTGATGGTTTGTCTAGTGTGACAAGAAGCCATAGGGGTACATTGATGCGAGATTGCATCAAAATTTTATGGACTTTGAATTGATTTAGGATATCTTATGTGATTAATGATATGTTTTAATTTATGACTATGAAACACTTTGATGTGTTGATTTTAATGTAGGGAATGGGGTTGTATGGGAGTGTGAGAGGTATCATCAAGATAGGAGGAACACCATTCATGTTCCCCTCTACTAGCACTACTTTTATGTGGCTTGGGTTGAAAAGATAGTGATTCTTTTACTTTGAGTTTGCATGTTTCCATGAAGGTAGGTCACAAATTAGGTCACTCATGAGGTTTAAATAAGGAGAACATAATAAGGAGGCATCATTATTCCTCAATGACCTTTAGTATCTCAACAAAGGCAAAAAAAGTTGAGTTTATAGGGTCTCAATTATTGCACCATTTACCCCACCAAGAAATTTGGATGTCTGAAGGGCATGTGTGAACATGGTTGATCCAGTTGGCTATTGGTGGCCACCCACCTATTCCAACTAACTCCTCTTGTCCATTTTTAGTTCAACACGTTCTTTTGTACTTCTTTGTAATTGTGGTTTCTACACTTCTAGGGATGTTTGAATCCCTACACATCTTCCAGGTGGATATTGGTGGCCTCTCACCTAATCCAACTGGCTTATTTTGTATGTTTTCATGTCAACACATCTTTTTGTATTTCCAGGGCCATTTTGGAGGCCTAAACAGTGTTTTTTTGACTCACCATTGTCAAACTGTAGACAAAGTCATATTTTGATGGTGGAATGTGTAGTTCTCTAAAATACCTTTCCAATGGGCTATCTCGCTCCTAAAACAGAGGTCATATGCAAACGTTACGACCCAGGGAAGTTGAGGTACAAACTTACCCATAGGGGCCCACGTGACTTTTGATGTTTCACCTCCTAAGGTTAGGTTTTTAGATGTATAGGGTTTTTCCATTCACGAGTAATATCAAAAATTCCTCTAGATCCTCATTGTAATTCATTATTTTTAGACAGATGCGTGTAGCAGCCACATCTCTTCTCATAGATAGCTACCACCATTCGAGCAAGTGTTTCAGTTCTGCAATTTTACAGTTTTAACCTATTTCATTAATCAATGGAAGAGATTGTTCATTGGATATCTATGTTATTCTCCATATCTATGTGTTTATTATATTCAATTTGTTAATCAATTTGTTATGATCCAAAATCTAGATCAGTGGTATCAAAGCAGTCTACTCTTCATTTATTTTTCTTCGTGCAAGTCCCTAACATGATCTGGGTACAAGTTGGGAATCAAACCAATCGATCCATTGCAATATTGGTCTCACCGAGCCCCAAAAAAACTCATGGGCAATGAAAAGAAATATGATGGAGAAAAATATCATATTAAAATGTTGCTTGAGGAAGCCCTCGCGTGACAAAGGAATGAATTGATGGAAAACTCCACACAGATCCTGTGATGGTTTCCCACTGGAGAAGCATCTTCATCAAGTGGCCATGCAACCCCCTTTAAGGTATAGGTAAATTTTGATATTGCATTATTTTAACGACTGATAGATGCGAATGTTGTAGATAAATGGTTGAATCTGCTGGAAGGGTATTTTTCGGTCCATGATTTTTTCGATAGGGAAAAGATCAATTTTGCACTCCTCAAGTCCATTCCACATGTTAAAGACTGTTGGGATACTTACTCTGAGCAAAGGGCCGTAGAGGAATCTGAAATGTTTGTGGTGTCCCCTACATGGGATTCCTTCCGGGAGGCTGTTAAATAACAATACTACCTTGTTGGAAGCAACGAGGACCAATACACAAGATGGACCAGCCCACATCAATAAAGGGACCAAACAGTACCATATTTCACCAACATTTTCCATACTCTGCACACGAAATTGGGTATCAAAGACTCTAAGCGTCATCTAGTGCTCAAATACCGCAAATGTTTGCATAGATACATTCAAATAGAAATGGAGTTTCTGGACATTTCCCCATTGAGCACGGCTTATAGATATGTTGTCAATATCGAGCAGAAATTTAAGTAGAAAAGGAAAGAGTTTGGATATGCAAACCCCTCATAGTTGAAGCAAGGAAAAGGAGGCCCCAACCCACATAGAAAGGGACCAAGTCGAGATGGCTTCCCTTAGGACAACCAATCCAAGCCACAACAGAATAAGGGTAATGAGAAGATGAAGGACACACGAAAATGGTGTGAGTACCATAAAATCCCTTTCCACAACATCGAAGAATGTCTCTCCAAGAAGTAACTCATGGTCTAACTGAAGGCTTCCGAGTTAGAGGCCGATTCTAATTCCGAATCAAATTCTGAATAAGGGAAACATATTATTGATGTTGAACCCAGTGTTGTTGTCACTACCACCAAATTTCAGCTAAGCGAACTACAAGAACCAGAGAAAGGGGAATGCCTCTTTCACTTGTAGATGTGGGTAAAGGGGGATCTTCTTCATTTCATTATCAATAGCGGTAGTCAAAAGAACCTGATTTCAGAAGAGGTCATCAATTGGCTAGACCTACCAATGACAGTGCACCTGCAACCCTACACCATCGACTAGCTTTTCCAAGGAAGAGATCTTCATGTCAGCCAATAATGTCATCTTCCCTATGGCATCAAGCCTTTCAAAAATGAGGTATTGCGTGATATTTCTCCCCTTGAAGTTTGTGATTTTATTTTAGGGAAACCATATTTGTGGAAGCATCATGCTATGTATGAGTCTAGACCCCACAGTTTTATTATTATTTTGGGTAGAAAATTGTACAGGATACCAGAGGTAGCACCGCCTACTACTATTTATTTAATCTCTGCTAAGAAATGTAGTAAGGTCATTTCACAGACCGGAAATCTCATCTTCTTTGTGATACGTACTCACAATAAGCAGAAGGTCGTTGCCACATCTGTGGCCTCTGCACAGAGCTTCTCTTTGCAGCAAAAGAAAGTGGATGGGATCGTGGAAGAATATAGAGACATATTCTCCTCACCTATAGAGGTACCAACATAATTCCAAGTCAAGCATCCAATTGATCTAACCCCTAGACACCTCTACCTAATGGACTAGTCTATCATCACTCATTGATGGAAAATGATGAAATCAAGCATCAAATCCAAGAGATTCTCCAAAAGGGGCACATCAGATCCAACTCCTCCCCTTACAGAAGCCTGATTGTACTGGTGCATAAGAAGGATGGGACTTGGTGAATCTACATTGATTATAGAGCCTTAAACAAAATCACTATCAGGAACCGGTACCCCATTCCTAATATTGATGATGTTCTTGACCAACTCAAGGGGGGAAATTTCTTCAGTAAGATTGACCTAAAGTCTCACTAACACCAGGTTCCCATCAACCAACTAATGTATCGAAGACAACCTTCAAGTCTAAATAAGGTCTCTTCGAATGGCTATTCATGCCCTTTGGATTAAAAAATTCACCAACCACTTTCATGAGGCTGATGGATGATGTATTGAGACCCTTCACCAACTCCTTTGTGGTGGTATATTTAGATGACATCCTCATTGTAACACCATGTTTCCCCCATTCTATAAGTATAACTTTATTGTCTAGGAACTACGACAAACTCAAATTGTGAATGTTTAATTTGGTGGACCTTTGTATAAAGGTCGATGAATGTAAATCTTGTTATTTTGTTGGATAATGGAAACGTGTTGCGTGACTGCTGATAGAGGGGATGTGTTATGAAAGAAAGGCCATGATTGCTAATAAAAAGGTGGTGGAGGGAACCCAGAATGGTTGCGATAACCTCCACCGAACCAGTACCATATTGGAATTAATATTGCTCATATCAAAACAACCCTCTACCCAGAAATGGATTCTCGTTAGGCTGGTAGGTGGGAAAGGGCCTCCTCAAGAATTACTGAGGGATGGAGGAGATAGCCCATCATATGGCTTCCAGACCTAACCATAGATGGGGGGATTCGAGCCACATGCACCCTTGCCGAGGGAGGCAAGAAGGAGAAGCGTGGTGGATGGAAGGGTAGTCAGCGAGAAATGCAAAAAGGAGAGCAAGAAAACCTCTCAGGTCCGAAAAGAGGAGAAAAAAAATGGGAAATTGAGTTCTGATTACGGGAATGGAGACTGAGGGAGGAGAAGGAGAGTAACCTTCATCCTCGTCTATTCCTGTATAGGGAGAAGGAGAGTAACCTTCATCCCTAACTTCTGTTGAGATGGAAGTAAGAGATGGAGTCTCAACGAATGGTGGCCTAAGCTCGGGGGGTGGCCAGTGATAAATCCATTGGGAGTGACTGAGCCTATGGTTGCGTGGAAATGAGAATCCCTCTCAGAAGTTGCATCACATCCAGTGGTCCCGATAAGCATTTTTTATGCCTTGTATTTTGAATTGAATATCATGGACACATGCTCATGTTTATATCCTTATAGATGGCTTACGTATGCTATGAATTCATGATAATTAGATTGTAAGTAATAAATGCAAGTGTATACTTATACCATAGTTGGTCTCTGTATAAGATGAGTAAGTCGGGAGCATGAATCGGTTCCACTAAGAATCATCCCACCTACCTAATTCTCTTGGTATTCTAGTTTAATCCCTCGTGGGCACTTTCCCCAGGGAATTTCATCATGTTTCAGAGTCTGAGCAAGCTCCTCGGCATGGCTACCATTATGGTAAACCCATGAGATTTCCCTGCCCCAACGTCATAGCCATACCTTGGTGAGTTAGGAAGGTGCTACATTCAGGTCAACAGCCTAGGAATGACCACCCAAGAACCCTCTGAAGGATCATGTGATCCGGGCCTGGAAACCCGATGCAAGAAGGATTTAGCTCCCGAACGTTTCAGAGTCGTGGTATATTGAAGCCCTGATAGATTGAATTTTGTCCCCTAAGTTTAGAAAGGATAGTGACCCCAATTAGCGAAAAGGGAAGATCCTTTCGTTTTCTAGACGAACGAACGAGATCCTTTCAAGAGTATCCGAGGTCTATTAGGGTCGATGGATCTAGAAGAGAAGCGCAGGCGTTAATGCCTCGACCCCTTCCATATTCGCAAGTAGCGAAGGAATCAGGACCATAGAACCCAGGATCCATTGGGACTTACCTCGACCAACCATTGGAACGGACACGTGGAGGGAGAATGTCATTTCGCTGACTTGCACATCAGAAGAGTCAACGGGCAGAGTTCTAAGGATTCGTGAAACGTGAAATCCTGGTTTGAATTAGATCCATGGATCTATGGAAAGGTTTAGAGTCGTTGATCTGTAGATTTTAACCCTCGTATATCAAGGGGGAGGACCCATTAAGTCCCGAGGCCTTTAGGGCCATTCATTTAAGGGGACACGTGGTGAATAGTTGGCGTTTGGAGGAATCTCCAAAAGGAAATAGCGACCATTGAGTCATGATAGATCTGGACCGTTAAATCTAGATCAACGAACCATCCATTGGGGAGGACACGTGGCAGGGATCTGGAAGCCACCGGGGATTTGGACACCCAAAAATTTGAGGGGAGGACTTCCCTAAAATCGCGAAAGGAGATTCCCCAAAAGAATCAAGGGCATCCATTTTGGAGAATGTGTGGCAGAGATCCAGAGGCCACCGAGGTTTTGGTCATCGGGGAAATAGGAGTGAATACCCCACCAAAATCCCGAAAGGTAGAATGTCGGGATGTAATCTGGGTCGTTGATCAAGTTGAAGATATGGACCGTAGATCTAGATGGTATCGGGCTTTCGGGTTTCAAGGATTTGAAAGGTAAAGGCGGAAGCACTGCATTGTGACTCCCCAAATAGAAAAATTTGAATCACTCGGAGGAGCAGCCCTAGGCTACTGTACAGGGCCACATGGAGAAGGCCTAAGGGAAGGAGCCAAGAATCTTATCTCTGTATCAGGTTTCGGGGATTGAAGGAACAAGGGTTCCTTACAACATGAATCCCAAAATCTGAGTTCCGGTAGTGCCATTTGTTGTTAGCGTGTGGTCATTAAGGTGGTCGCATGGAGTAGGAAAAAGGGGAGCCAAAGGGCTCGTTAACCCCATTTCGGGTTTCGACATTTCAAAGGACAGGGAGCCGGGGAGAGTTCACACACAGAAATCCCAAAACAAGGAAGCCGGAAGCGCCTTTTTGGTAAGGAATGTGGTCATAGCCAACGATCACATGGAGGAGGATAAGGGAAGAGATAGTCTTCGCTAGTCCCCCATAGGAATTCGCAGATTATGTCCCTTGAGAAAAGGCAAATTTTTTATTTTACCATAGTGGGTGTGACAAACTGGTATCAGAGCATGGTTACAACACTTGGCCTACTTGGGGTCATGGAAGATTCACTTAAATAACCCTATATGGGTACGTTCCAAGGAGTGACACCCTATCGTACCTCTTTCTTAAGAGGATTGATTTAAAAATATTATTAAGGAAAGAAATGAAACTTTCTACTATGTGTGTACATTATGAAGTTTTAAACCGTGTATTTTTCATGGACTAATAAACTATTAGCTAACTATATGTGTTTTTGGCAACACTGAACAGTCAGTGAATCACAGGAAGACACCAACACTAAAGGATGATGACATGCCATGAAGTGGGGGGTGGCTCCCACAATAGAGATGAGGAATCTGATGAAAGGAGGGCGGTGGAAACCCCTCCGGATCTGGCTGAAACTGTAAGAAGTCTCAGGGATGAGCTATAGAGTTTCAAGGATGATAATGAGAGACTGATAAAGGAACAAGAGAAACAAACAAAAATTAACGCAATCTTGCTACAAAGATTTTTCAACATACAGAGGCAACTGCAACACGAACCTGCAACCATTCATGCGAACTAACGACACAAGAGAGGAGGTCAGAGTCCACCTGAGACCCAAAATCATGTCTCCATAAGTGACCCCACTAGGAGAAGTACCACGAAGAAGCTCCAACCTGGAGGGAGGGGAAACTCATCAGTAGAGTCCTCTAGAAAAGAAGATGATAACTCTGAAGGGTCTTCTAGTAGCAGGGCCATCTTGCATTCTCAGAAGAAAGGAAAGAAATGGAAGTGTTCCAAAACCAGTGGCCCTGAAGAGTTCAAGAAAGCCAAACCACCCTATTTCGATGGAGAGATAAATAAGGGAGAAGAGGCAGAAGCGTGGCTTCTTGTCTTAAATAAGTATTTCAGAGTCCATGACTACTCCGAAAACTTGAAGGCTCGAATAGCCATCTTCAACCTGAATGGAAAGGCTTCCATATGGTGGGAAGACCTGAGGAATGTGAAAGGAGTCCACGAGAAGGAATTTTCATGGAAACAATTCAATAAATACTTCAGAAGGAAGTATCTATCAGAAAGATACATGGATGGGAAAACTAAAGAATTCTATGAACTTCGGCTGGGACAACTCACCATAGAGTAATTTGTTAATAAATTCCTTGAACTACTGATGTATGTACCCTACATAAAAGATGAAAAAGAGAAAATGAAACGGTTCATCAGTGGGTTACCTCAGACCTACCGGGACAGGATTGAGTTTGACGAACCAAGGACCTTAGAAGAGGCTATCCAGAAGGCGAGGTATTGTTATGAACAGATTGGGAATAGGACAAGACCCCATGAGGACTGGAAGAAAAAGAATAGTTCGGGGTTCTAGAAGAAAAGGTTTAACTTCTCAAGATTTAAGAACTATGGAAAATTTTCTAGGGGGAGCCTTCTAGCTAGAAGTGTATATCAGAAAAATTTCCCTTTTCAAAGTCAAAATAAACCTTTTCAGACAGTCCCAACAAAGATCGATAACCTAAAGAAGGAACCCTTAAAATGTTGGGGTTGTGGAGAAAATCATAGGTTGAGGGACTACCCACACATACAAAAAAACAGTAAGGGGGTCTACAATATCCAAGAATCTACCACCGTCAATGATGTGGCTAGGATCATGCCACGAATCTATGCATCCCTACACAATAATCAAGCCGACCATCAAGCTTCATTAGTGGAGATGGAAGGTATGATCACCAACCATTCAATTTCTATTTTAATTGACCCAGGTTCTAATCTGACTCACATAGCCCCTCAAACTGTTGATAAGTGTAAACTACAACCAACCATACATGTTAAACCGTGGTTGGTACAACTAGCGACTGGGAACAAAAGAAAGGTGGCAGAGGCTATACCAACTTGTCGATTCTTCATGGGTGGATTTCCCACCCAAGCGAACCTTAACATACTTCCCTTGGGATATTATGACTTGTTGATTGGTATGGACTGGTTGGCTGCTCATAAAACTAAAATTGACTGTTACCATAAAACTTTAGAATGTGTGAATGCAAAATGGGAGAAATATAGCCCTCCAACGGATTCAGAAGCCTGTCTTAGTGAGACAAATATAGACCCTTCAAATGAAGAAGTATTGCAAAAAAGGGTGATCCTTATATGCAATACAAATGTTGGACTTCGTCGACGATGACACACCAAACCTCGAGGACCACCCCATATTAAGAGAATACAAGGACGTATTCCCAGAAGAAGTACCAGGCCTACCTCCAAGAAGGGATATTGACTTCTCAATAGAACTTACACTGGGAGAGGTACCAGCATCTGGAACGCCATACAAAATGAGCATGCAAAATCTCATTGAGATCAAGCTACAACTAAAGGAGATGATGGATAAAGGCTACATCCGACCCAGTGTGTCTCCGTGGGGAGAACTCATCCTATTTGTGAAAAATAAAGATGGAACACTTAGACTGTGCATAGATTACAGACAACTCAAAAAGGAAACTATAAATAAAAAGTACCCCTTACCAAGAATAGATTATATGTTTGACCAATTGGGAGGTGCATCCATCTTCTCAAAGATCGACCTAAGATCAGGCTACCATCAAGTCCGGATTAGGGATGAAGATATCCACAAAACGGTCTTCAAAACGAGATATGGTCACTACAAATTTGTGGTGGTTCCATTTGTGTTAGCCAATGCCCCCGCCACTTTTATGTTCTTGATGAATAATGTACTCAACAAATTTCTAGATAAATTTGTATTGGTTTTCATTGATGATATCCTAATCTACTCCAAGAACAGGGAGGAGCACGAAGAACATATTAGACTCATACTTTTGTTACTAAGGGAACATCGTCTCTATGCTAATATTAGCAAGTGTGATTTCTTTCATAAGAAAGTCCACTACTTAGGCCATGTCATATCTAAGGAAGGGGTGGCAGTGGACCCTGACAAAATCAAATCCATTATGGAATGGCCTACCCCGAAAGATGTATCTGATATTAAGTCCTTTATGGGCTTAGAAGGATACTATAGAAGATTCATAAAAGGGTTTTCCAAGATTGGTTGTCCAATCACTGCCCTTCAGAAAAAGGGGGTTAAATTCATTTGGATGTCAAAATGCGAAGGAAGATTTCAGGAACTAAAATATCTCCTGACCCATGCACCTGTGCTAAAGATTGCAGACCCAGATGATGATTTCCTTGTGTGTACAGATGCCTACAAGGAAGGACTCGAAGGAGTCCTTATGCAAGGAGGATGTGTAATATGCTATACGTCCTGGAAATTAAATGAGAATAAGATCAATTATGTGACCCATGACCTAGAGTTGGCTTCCATAGTACATGCTTTAAAAATGTTGAGACACTACCTTCTGGGTAGAAGATTTGTGCTTATGACAGATCATTGTGGATTGAGACACATGTTTGATCAACCAAAAATCAATTCCAAGAAAGCGAGGTGGATGGCTCTCGTAAGTGAATTTGATTTTGAAATCAAACATATAAAAGGAAAGGAAAATAGGGTGGTCGATGCCCTTAGCAGAAATATAAAAATGATTCATCTAGCAGCAATAAGCACCTGCAAAACGGATGTTAAGGAGAGAATCAGAAATGCACAGGAGATAGATGCATTCTTTAATATCGTGACTTCATACCTAAGGCAAGAACCTACAAGGATGAAGTATGAAGGCTACCAAATGCTCGAGGAAGGGCTACTGACTTACAAAAACAAATTGTATATTCCAAACTGTGACGATTTGAAGAGGTTCATAATGGATGAAATACATAAAAGACCATATACTGGTCACCCAGGGTACAATAAGATGATTACGGCCACCAGGAAACAATTCTATTGGTCGGGATTAAAGAAACACATAGTTGAGTACTTATCTAAATGTCTAGAATGCCAGCAGGTTAAGGAAGAACACTGGCACCCAACATGATTATTACAACCTCTACCAATCCCGGAATGGAAATGGGAGACCATCTCCATGGATTTCATCACCAGATTACCAACATTGACTAGACAGAATGACTCCATCATGGTAGTGGTTGACAAATTAAGCAAGTCCACTCACTTTATTCCCATCAAATCGACTTGAAAGGCAATAGATATTGCCAACATATTCATGAAAGAGATATTCAGACTACACAGCATGCCTAAGGAAATAGTGTCTGACAGAGACACGAAATTCACTTCAAACTTTTGGAAATCCTTGATGGCTGGTCTGGAGACCAAATTATTGTTTAGCAAAGCCTATCATCCTCAAACCGATGGACAGATGGAAAGGGTGAACCAAATATTAAAATACATGCTAAGGATTCATGTAATGCATCAACCTAAAAAGTGGGAAGATTACCTGCCACTGGTGGAATTCGCCTACAGTAACTGCTACCAGGAATCACTGAAGATGAGTCCTTTCGAGATCCTCTATGGTAGGTCATGCAACACCCCAATTAGTTGGGGTAATCCTATGAACAAAATTAAAATTGGACTCGACATGTTGAAATAAATGGAACAACAAGTGATTCAGATAAAACAAAATCTAAAAATCGCACAGAACAGACAGAAAAGTTATGCCGACAGAAAGAGAACCCCCAGAGAATTCAAGACGGGAGACCACATCTATCTCAGAGTTAGGCCCAGAAAGAGTTCCCTGAGGATGGGGGCTTGTGCCAAGTTGCCACCTTGGAATTGTGGACCTTTTGAAGTTCTGAATAGAGTGGGACCTGTAGCCTATAGGCTAGCACTCCCTCCCACAGTAAAAGCACATAATGTTTTCCATGTTTCATTGCTAAAACAAATATGTACATGATTCTAATCATATAATTGACTGGTCTGTGATCCAAGTGGAACCAGAGGGATAATTCCTGCCAGAACTCCAATGCATACTAGACAGGAAGGAAACAACACTCAGGAACCAAACCATTGCATAGGTCAAGGTGCAATGGAAACACTTTGGCCCAGATGAGGTTACCAGGGAAATGGAAGATGCCATGAGTCAGGCATTTATGATTTTGTTTACTCCTATACATACATATCATATTGGTATATAGAACATCGAGGATGATGATTCTGTTAAGGGGGAGGGAATTGTAACACCCTGTTTCCCCTAGTCTGTAAATATGACTTTATTGGCCAGGAACTACGACAAATTCAAATTGTTAATGTTTAATTTGGTGGACCTTTGTATAAAGGTCGATGAATGTAAATCCTGTTATTTTGTTGGATAATGCAAATGTGTTGCATGATTACTGAGAGAGGGGACTTGTTATTAAATAAAGGCCATGATTTCTAATAAAAAGGTGGTGGAGGGAACCCAGAATGGTTGCGATAACCTCCACTGAACCAGTACCATACTGGAATTAATGTTTCTCATATCAGAACAACCCTCTGCCCAGAAATGAATTTTCGTTAGGCTAGTAGGTGGGAAAGGACCTCCTTAAGAATTAATGAGGGATGGAGCAGACTACCCATTGGATGGATTCTGAGCCTGACCACAGAAGGGGGGATTCGAGCCACATGCAACCTTGCCGGGGGAGGAAAGAAGGAGAGTGTGGTGGACAGAAGGGCAGTTGACAAGAAATGTAGAAAGGAGAGAAAGAAAACCTCTCGGGTTTGGAAAGAGGAGAAAAACAATGGGAAATTGAGTTTTGATTGCGGGAATGGAGACTGAGGGAGGATATGGAGAATAACCTTTGTCCTCATCTATTCCTGTACAGGGAGAAGCAAAGTAACCTTTGTCCCTAACTTTCGTTGAGCTGGAAGTAAGAGATGGAGTCTCAAAGCATCATGGCCTAAGCTCAGGGGGTGGTCAGTGATAAATCCATTGGGGGTGACTGAGCCTATGGTTGGGTGGAAATGAGCACCCCTCTCAACAGTCACACCATGTCTAGTGGTCCCGATAAGTGTTTTTTATGCCTTGTATTTTGAATTGAATATCATGGACACATGCTCATGTTTATATGCTTATAGATGACTTATGTATGCTATGACTTCCTGATAATTAGATTGTAAATAATAAATACAAGTGTATACTTATAGCATAGTTGGTCTCTGTATAGGATGAGTAAGTCGGGAGCATGAGTCGGTTAAACTGAGAATCGTCCCACCTGCCTAATTCTCTTGGTATTCTAGTTTAATCCCTCGAGGGCACTTTCCCCAGGGAATTTCATCATGTTTCAGAGTCGGAGCAAGATCCTCAGCATGGCTATTGTTATAGTAAACCCATGAGATTTCCCTGCCCCGACATCATAGCCATACCTCAGTGAGTTAGGAAGGCGCTACATTCGGGTCAACAACCTAGGAATGACTACCCAAGAACCCTCTGGAGGATCATGTGATCCGAGCTTAGAAACCCCGTGCAAGAAGGAGTTATCTCCCAAACGTTTCAGAGTCATGGTAGATTAAAGCCCTGAGAAATTGAATTTCGTCACCTAACTTTAGAAAGGATAGCGATCCCAATTAGCAAAAATGTCGGATCCTTTCATTTGCTAGACGAACAGACGAGATCCTTTCGGGAGTATCTGAGGTCTGTCAGGGCCGACAGATCTAGAAGAGAAGCATAGGCGTTAACGCCTCGACCCCTTCCGTCTTCGCAAGTAGCGAAGGAATCGGGACCGTAGAACCCAAGATCCATCGGGAGTTACCTCGACCGACCATTGGAAAGGACACATGGAGGGAGAATGGCATTTTGCTGACTCACACATCAGAAGAGTCAACGGGCAGAGTTCTAAGGATTCGCAAAATGTAAAATCCTGGTTTGAATCAGAGTTGTTGATCTATGGAAAGGTTCAGAGTCGTTGATCTATAGATTTTAACCCTCGTATAAGCAAGGTGGGGGACCCATTAAGTCTTGAGGCCTTTAGGGCCATTCATTTATGGGGACACATGGTGAACAGTTGGCGTTTGGAGGGATCGCCGAAAGGAAATCACGAACGTTGGGTTGTGACAGATCTTGATCGTCAGATCTAGATCAACGAGGACAGCCCATTGGGGAGGACATGTGGTAGGGATCTAGAAGCCACTGGGGATTTAGACACCGGGAAATTTGAGGGGAGGATTTCCCCAAAATTGTGAAAGGATATTCCCCGAAAGAATCAGGGGCGTCCATATTGGAGAACGCGTGGCAGAGATCAAGAGGCCATTGGTGTTTTGGTCATCGGGGAAATAGGAGTGAAGACCCAGCCAAAATCCTGAAAGGTAGAATGTCGGGATGTAATCCGGGTCGTTGATCAAGTTGGAGACCTGGATCGTATATCTGGATGGTATTGAGCTTTCAGGTTTCGGGGATTTTAAAGGGAAAGGTGGAAGCACTGCATCGTGACTCCCTAAATCACGAAATCCAAAGCACTCGGAGGAGTAGCCCTAGGCTACTGGACATGGCCACATGGAGAAGGCCTAAGGGAAGGAGCCAAGAATCTTAGCCCTGTATCAGGTTTCGGGGATTGAAGAAATAAGGGCTCCTTGCAAACGGAATCCCGAAAGTCGAGTTCCGGTAGCACCATTTGGTGTTAGCTTGTGGTCACGAAGATGGTCACATGGACTAGGAAAAGGGGGAGCCAAAGTGCTCATTAAACCCATTTCAGGTTTCGACATTTTAAAGGACAGGGAGCTGGGGAGAGATCGCACACAGAAATCCCGAAACGCGGAAGCTGAAAGCGCATTTTTGGTAAGGCATGTGGTCATAGTCAATGATCACATGGAGGAGGATAAGGGAAGAGATAGCCTATGATAGGCCCCCGTAGGAATTTGGGGATTCTATCCCTCGATAAAAGGAGGATTTTTTATTTTGCCATAGTGGGTGAGTGACACTCATCTTCATCAAAACATGGGAGGAGCACATGCAATATATTCAACAGGTTTTGAGCACTCTGTGGTAGTACAAGCTATATGCCAACTTGGAAAAATTCTCTTTTGGCATGAATAGGGTCCATTACTTGGGCTATATTGTCTATGAGCATGGGGTACATGTTGATCCAACTAATATCCAAGTCATTCGTGACAGGCTATGCCTAACCACATTGATCGAGCTTCGGGGATTCTTGGGACTAGCCAACTTCTACTGACGATTCATGTTTGGATTCTCCCATATTGCATGGGCCCTTAACCAGGTGACTAAGGGCGGTGGTAGAGCCAATTTCATGTGGGGGAAGGAACAACAAAGAGCATTCGATGATCTGAAGCATTTCTTGTGCTCAGCTCCATTACTCTCCTTGCTCGATCTGCAACAACCATTCTAGATTGACATTGATGCATCTGAATATGTTGTGGGCACAATTCTCACTTAGCATGGTCATCCAGTGGCATACCACACTGAGAAACTCTCAGATACATTTCAGAAATACCCAACCTATGACAAGGAAATGTATTCCATTATAAAATCCTGCCGGAAATGGAAACATTACATTCTGGGAAAGGAGACAATCATACACACTTATCACAAGCCTCTACAGTTCATAAAGACACATGGGAAATTGCAGAATGACCTCCATTAGAAGTGGTCCACCTACCTGTAGCAGTTCCATATCAACATCAAGTATAAGACACGTATCTCAAATAGTGTCATTGACTGCCTCAGTCGACCTATTGTGGTTGCACTCACCACTATGCTCCATTCCTATGGACATGAAGCATCTGAGTGGCCCCAACTTTATCGGAAATATTCAGACTTTTCCACCACCTATCATGTCTTGGGTATAAGAGCGACTATCACCGATTTTCACATTTAGGATGGACTATTATTCCACTTGGCCCATCTCTGTGTTCCTATAAGCGAGAGTGCAAACTTGATTAGGGAATCCCACTACAGTTGGATGGAAGGACATTTTGGCGTGGAGAAAACTATGGTTGTTCTTCAGAGACATTTTTATTGGCCAAAACCTTGACAAGACGTCAGCAAGTATATCAAATATTTCACTGCCTATTCCATTTCCAAGCCATCCATCAAGAATCAAGTCTTATACACCCCTCTTCCTACTCCCAATAAGAGAATCCATCTCAATGGATTACATGTTTGGCCTTTTGTTCACCAAGCAAGGAAATGATTGTGTATTTGTAGTCGTTAATCAGTTTTCGAAGATGGCCATCCTCACAACCTGCAAGAAGAATATCATAGTGACAAATATTGCCAAGATCTTCTTCAAATAAGTGTGGGTCCACTTTGGGATACCATAGACCATCATTTCCGATTGGGACAACAGGTTCCTCAACACATTTTGGTCGAGTCCCTGGTCACTTTTGGACACCAAGCTCACAAAATTCACTTCTTTCCACCCCCAAACAAATGGCCAAACATAGGTCGTCAATAAGATGATTGTGCACATCCTGTGCATGTAAAACTCTAAGCATCCACATACATGGGACGAGAGTCTCCCCTATGTTCAACACAGCTACAACAGGGCTCTCCATATCTCCACCGGCCATAGCCCATTTCAGGTGGGACTGGGATTCCATCCCTTGGGACCCATTGATGTTGCACTTCTTATTGTCACCACACAGATAGACTCTTCCCATCATCAGTCTGCAACTGACAAATCCACTAGATTCATTGAGTGGATTCACCACATTCTCCAACAAGTTCAAGAGATTTTGTAGAAATCCAATGCTAGGTACAAGTAGCACCATGATCAACACAGGGTACCACACCATTTTTCAGGTCGACAACAAAGTTTGGTTACATTTGCAGAAGGAGCATCTCATAGGGCCCCATAGGAGGCTCCACCCACTTCGTAATGGGCCTTACACTATCACTAAGGCTATGGGTACCAATGCTTTTGAGATCAACATTCCACCCTTCCTTGGCTTGCACCTAGTGTTCAATGTGGATCTCCTTCGACCATATTTCCCACCATTATTAGAAATTTCAGATCTGTAGTTTGTTGCCCTCTCTATTTCTTTATCCATATTGTTGATCTACCTATTCAAAACAAAAGTTATCTTTTACATTCTGATGGGTGTTGAGCTTACACTTTAGCAGTCAAAGTGTGACTTTTAGTGCTAACATTTTTGGAATTGTTCTCGGGGACGGATTTGCGCAAATTGAAAATCTCCCTAGGAAGAATGACACTGTACATCTCCATCTTTAGATGGTGACTGAAGTTGGACACCTTCAATACTGCACATTCACCATGGTGACTCCATTGTTCAGAATCTATTGGTGACTCCACTGGGGATGAGGCAAATCAAATGGCTATGAAGGCTATCCCGACCAAGAGGTTTGCCCCACTCAATTTCTTAGCCATAGTTGGTTATCCACATCCTGTGCCTCAAATTGATGAATGGAAAGATCTGTTGCCTAGATTTTATGAAGGTGAGAATGATAGCCCTATTGAGAATGTTCATGAATTTCATGTTTTGATGTAGCATCTTGACATTCATCATGAATATATATTGATGAAAATTTTGATGTATTCATTGGAAGGTGATGCGAGGCAATGGTATAGAACACTCCCTGCTTCTATTATTTCCTCTTTGAATGACTTTCGTGATGTTTTTTAATCTCATTGCAAGAAAATTTATCCAGCTGAAAGACTTTTTGAGAATTGTTGTGAGGGGTATCCATCATATATTCAAGATTCATCAAGTGATTCCTCTAGCAGTGATGATGAAGGGGATGATTGTAGAGATCAAGACTTAGATGATGAGTTTCATAATTATTTTCCTAAATTTGAAGAACAAATGCATCATTCATGTCAAAATCTAGGTCCCCAAGAGAAAGATTGATATGGACAATCCATCATTTCCTTGTCTCCTCCTTTTCTCGATTCTTTAAGTCAAGAGGTCATCTTAGATTCAGATTTATTTTATCATGAGAATAGTGTTGCAGCTTGTCATGACCAAATTCATAGATTATCAGTCCCTCCTATTGTTAATGAACCAATGTGCCATGATTTGCCAAGTTTGGATGACTATGAGGATGTTTTCCCTGAGCAACCAGCTGTCCCAGCTATTGTACTAATCCCCTCAACCATTAATAGTCAAATGGTCATTGATTCACCTTTGTATGATGATTATGAAGATGATTTCAATGAACAATATGTTGAAGACCTTATATCAGAAAAGTACCC
>WSFP011407657.1:0-25205 GCA_009831015.1 Picea engelmannii
CACCTCAAATGTCAGGACAGGCAATATTATATGGCTATCAGATCAAAATCCATTAAAGAATGTAGTAATGATATAGGCTGAGACATACACTGTAATCTGAAATATATCATATCAAATCGAACAATACATATCCTAGCATTTAGCAATACAGTAAACCTTAGATATCCCAACATTTTGTTACAGTAAAACCTTAGATTTGTTGTATATAGCCAACATTTTGTTACAGTAAAACCTTAGATTTGTTGTATATAGCCAACATCTATTGCTGTACTGTTGAAATATATACCGTAAAATGTGAAAAACTTTATCTATATATATCCTATCCTATCCTAATATGTTCAGTATTTGTTATCCTAATATGTACAGTATTTGTTAGTCTACTGTTGACCACTTGTCTCCTATAACTAATTAGCATACTATTATGAAAAACCATAACACCATGAAAAGTGTTTTCAAAACGCATCTATAATATAACACCAACGATAATGAGCGGCAAACATGGATGCAAACTCATAAAAACTGTAACAGCAATAGCACTAAAGAGGTGCTTTAGTGAATTTGTGATTTTGAAAGCTAAAACAAAGTCTTAGGGGCAAACATGGATGTAAATTCATAAAAAAACGTAACAGGTGTTTTAGTGAATTTGAAAGCTAAAACAAAGTCTAAACGACAAACATTGATGCAAACTCATAAAAAAATGTAACAACAGTAGTGAGGAGGTGCTTTAGTGAATTTGTGATTTTGAAAACTAAAAGCAATAGTAGTTAGAAAAGTGCTTTAGAGAATTTGTTATTTTGAAAGCTAAAACAAAGTCTAAACAGCAAACATGGATGCAAATTCATAAAAAAATGTAACAACAACAGTAGTGAGGAGGTGCTTTAGTGAATTTGTGATTTTGAAAACTAAAAGCAATAGTAGTGAGGAAGGTGCTTTAGTAAATTTGTGATTTTGAAAACTAAAACAAAGTCTTAACGATAAACATGGATGCAAACACATAAAAAAATGTAACAGCAGCAACAAACTCATAAAAAAAATGTAAAAGTAACAATAATGAGGAGGTGCTTTAGTGAATTTGTGATTTTGAAAGCTAAAACAAAATCTTAATGACAAACATGGATGCAAACTCAATAAAAAATATGTAACAGCAACATCAAACTCATAAAAAAAAAATGTAACAGCAACATTAATGAGGAGGTGCTTTAGTGAATTTGTGATTTTAAAAACTAAAACAAAGTTTTAATAGCTGTGCATTAACCCACTAAACCAACAAATTTCTGATAAAGTTAACGTTAAGAATGATCAAAACTCTCTAAATTGCATAAAGGTCTCTAAATTGTATTCAATTTTTCGTCCAGCTCTCTCAATACCTATGCTGGTATGAACAAAGTCAGTTAGATGCTTCAGAAAAGGTTAAAAAATAAGATCAAGTAAAGGTTCATTATTGATGTAAACAAACATTAACACATTGCTCATATATGACACCAACGTTGATTGATGCAAACAAACATTGATGTTAACACATCACTCATATATAACACCAACAAAACATTGATGATGGGACTATTCACTATATTGATACAAGAGAAGAGCATTTCAGAAAAGGCAAAACATCATCCACATCATACTCCTGCAAGGAACTAGCCAGAATCATAAATGGGCAGGCAGGTTGGAAGGTACCAACTTGAGTTTCCAGGGTGAATAATGTTTTCCATTGCAGAAATACTTGTGGGATTATACGTTGCTACATAAACTGGTGCATTAGTTAAACATCATTGAATGCTTACCTTAACAAAGCAGTCATGAAAATGCAAACGAAGCAACGAAGCAGCTATTCTAGCTTCCTTTTTCACAGCATCTTCTACCATAGATTTAATGATAGCCTGGGCCTTGGGACAGGATTTGTAATAAAAATGGTGACTCAGACCATTACAGCTCTGAGCATCCAATGTCTGGATCCATAGCATCAATGCCACTGCCGTGATCAGCACAGACTGAAACTGCAGTGTCAGGCCGGGACTATGTTTGATCCGTGCCATTACTGAACTCAACTATCTGCTTATAATGCAGAAGTGTATAAATCTTGCCATCAAGCATCTGTGATAATGATCCTTATATAACAAAACAGGTCCGGATAGGAGGCTGAACTACGATACTGAACTATAACTTTCAGCTACACTAATGTGCCTTGGAAGCACCGATGGGATGTCTAAACAATTCCAGAATTCGGATTGGATGGATGTGCAAAGACAGAGATACTAGAGCAAACAAACCTTTGCAGTGATTAGCATTGGTGGTCCCTATTCAATTTGTTCATGTGCACAACTTGCCTGCATTAGCCTGTTTCCACAACAGGCATCACATTTTAGGGATATCCGCCATGTACAAATTGCACGGATTTGTGCACCCATCAATATGTTTGGTCAGTGCGACACCCACTTGATTTGTGTACCGATCTATATGTTGGGTCAGTGTGACATTCATTTCTTGTGATTTGGTGTATATATGCTACAACTTTTTTTATTTCAATTTATAATTTTTGTTTCAGAAAATATATGTTCTTAATACTTATATTTATTATATAAATTCGGTGGATATATGTTAATCTTTTTATTTCTATTTCTAATTTTTGAAGAATATATATATATATATATATATATATATATATATATATATATTAGTGATTTAATGAAAAAGGTTAAACATTATGAGATTTTAATTTTTCTAGTTTAAAAGATATAATATTTGTTGAAATTATAACCTAATAATATATGGAGGAAGGTTCATTAAGAATTTTATGAATTTTTTTTAATGAAAAAGTTTAAATATTATGAGATTTTAATTTTTCTAATTTAGAAGATATAATAATTGCTGAAATTGTAACCTTATAATCTATGGAAGAAGCTTCATTAAGAATTTTATGAAATTTTCATTTTAATTGAATTTTCATTTCTTGTTTGACTTGCAAGTTCGAGTCATACTTGGAGAAGATGTTGGCTATACTCTGTTACCTGAGTGAGTAGAGTCAAACTCGGGAAACAACTAGGACTAGGGAGCCTCTGGTAACATTGTTGAATGTCAAACATAAAAGTGAATATTTCTCTTCACGAAATGAATGTAAATTTACATAAAATGATAGACATCTAAGATAAGAATTTTACCTAGTGTTATTATAAACTTTGCACCTGGTGGAAAGCCACATAATGAAGTGTTGATGAAAAGAACGATTATTGTATTATTGTGTAAGGTTTTCCAACACTGAAAAACAAATGCAAACCGAAAAACCAAAACAAGGAAAATTTTAAATATTTTGATCTCTAGGCAATGCATAAGGCGAGTCTTTTCATTCTTCAATATTTATGTATTTTACACAAATCATAATAAGATTAACTTTAATAAATCTTATTTTATTACATTGTGATATTGAAAATTGATTTACTCTTAAAACTATTTTTTTAACTTATTAATTTACTCCTAAAACTATTTTTTTTTTTTAATTTGATAAGCACGAAGTTTGAGTCCTAGTGAGTCTTCCGATTCTTAAAAACATAGAAAATGATCTAATGATCCAGGGGGATATTGGTGGCTACCCACCTATTCCAAGTGACTCCTCTTGACATTTTTTAGTTCAACAAGTTCTTGTGTACTTCTTTGTAATTATGGGTTTTACACTTCTCGGGCTGTCTAAATCCCTACACATTTTCCAAGTGGATACTGGTGGCCTCCCACCTAATCCAATTGGTTTATTTTGTATGTTTTCATGTCATCACATCTTTCTGTACTTCCACGGTCATTGTGGGGCCCTAAACAATGTTTTTTTGGCTCACTAAAGTCAAACTATAGACAGAGTCAGAGTTTGATGGCATAATGCTTAGTTCATGAAAATACCTTTCCAATGGGCTATCACGCGCCTAAAACATAGGTCGTATGAAAAAGTTACGACCCCAGGAAGTTGAGGTACCAACTTACCCATATGGGCCCACATAACTTTTGGCGTTTCATCTCCTAGGGTTAGGTTTTCATCTCCTAGGGTTAAGTTTTGGGATGTCTAGGGTTTTGGCATTCATGAGTAATGTTAAAAAGGCCTCTGGAGCCTCATTGTAATCATTTTTCTCAGAAGGATGCGCGTAGTAGCCACATCTCTTCTCAGAGATACCTACCACCATTCGAGCAAGTTGTTTTCGGTTTTGCAGTTTTACAGTTTCATCCTATTTCATTTATTTAATAGAAGATATTATTCATTGGATATCTGTGTTGTTCTCCATATCTATGTGTTTATTGTATTCAGTCTATTAATCTGTTCGTTCCGCTCATAAATCTAGATTAATGGTATCAAAGTGGTCTGCTTTTCATTTATGTTTCTTCGTGCATGTCCCTGACAAGATCTGGGTACAAGAAGGTGGGACTTGAACCAATCGATATGGGTAAAGGGGAACACCTTTTTCACTCACATATGTGGGTAAAGGGGGCTTCGCTTCATTTCATTTTCGATAGCGGCAATAAAAAAAACCTGATCTCAGCAGAGGACGTCAAGCAGCTGCACCTGTCGACAAAACCACACCCGTAACCCTACACCATCGACTGGCTTCACCAAGGAAAGGATCTTTGTGTCAGCTAAGAGTGTCGTCTGTCCTACGACATCAAGCCTTTCAAAGAGAAGGTATTGTGTGATATTGCTCCCCTTGAATTTTGTGATGTTATTTTAGGACAACCATATTTGTGGAAGCGACATGTTGTGTATGAGTCTAGACCTCATAATGTTATTATTACTTTGGGTAGACAATTGTACAGGATATCAGAGGTAGAACTGCCTACCGTTATTTCTTTAATCTCTGTTAAGTAGTGCATTAAGGTCATTTCACAGATTGGTAAGTTTGTATTCTTTGTGATCCGTTCTCACAGTAAGTAGAAGGTCGTTTCCACATCTGTGGCCTCTACAAATAGCCTCTTTTTGCAACATAAGCAAGTGGACGGGATCATGGAAGAGTACAGAGGCATCTTCTCCTCACCCAGTGAGGTACCGACGCACTACTAAGTCAAGCATCCAATTGATCTAACCCTCGATGCACCTCTTCATAATGGACCAGCCTATTATCGTTCGCTGATGGAAAATGATGAAATCAAGCGTTACATCCAAGAGCTGCTTCAAAATGGGCACATCATACCAAGCTCCTCCCCTTGCAGAAGGTCGATTGTACTGGTGCAGAAGAAAGATGGGACCTGGCGACTCTGCATTGATTAAAGAGCATTAAAAAAAATAACATTCAGGGACCGGTACCCAATTCCCAGAATTAATGACCTTCTTGACCGACTCAAGGGGGATAAGTTCTTCCGCAAAATTGAACTTAAGTGTGGCTACCACCAGGTTCTCATCGAACCAAATGATGTATGGAAGACAACTTTCAAATCTAAAGAAGGTCTCTTCGAATGGTTGGTCATGCCCTTTGGCTTAACTAATGCACCAACCACTTTCATGAGTTTGATGGATGATGTATTGAGACCCTTCACGAACTCTTTTGTGGTGGTATATTTGGATGACATCCTCATCTTCAACAGAGCATGGGAGGAGCACATGCAACATATTCAACAGGTTTTGAGCTTTCTACAACAACGCAAGCTATATGCCAACTTGGAAAAATGCTCCTTTTGCATGAATAGGGTCCAATACTTGGGATACATTGTTGATGAGCATGGGGTGCATTTTGATCCAACTAAGATCCAAGTCATCTATGACTTCCAGCTCCGACAACACTAACCGAGCTTCAGAGCTTCTTGGGACTTTCCAACTTCTTCTGACGGTTCGTGTTGGGATTCTACCATATTGCATGGACCCTCAACAAAGTGACCAAGGGTGGAAACAAGAAAAAGTTCGTGTGGGGGGAGAAACAACAATGTGCATTTGATGATCTGAAGCATCGCTTGTGCTCAACTCCAGTACTCTCCTTACCCAATCTGCAACAATCGTTCGAGATTGAAACTAATGCATATGACTATGTTGTAGGCGCAGTTCTCACTCAGCATGGTCATCCGGTAGCCTACCATAGTGAGACACTCACAAATATTTTCCGAAAATACCCCACCTATGACAAGGAAATGTATTCCATTGTACAAGAAACTTGTTAATGGAAACATTACATTCTGGGAAATGAGACAATCATCCACACTGCTCACAAGCCTCTTTAGTTTATGCAGACATAAGGAAAGTTGCAGAACGACCGCCATCAAAAGTGGTCCACCTACCTGCAACATTTCCATCTCAACATCAAGTATAAGACATGGAGCACAATTTTTTTCGTTGAATACCTCAATCGACCTCCTGTGGCTGCACTCACCACCATGCTCCATTCCTGTCGACATGAGGCATCTGAGTGGCCCCAACTTTATCAGCAAGATCCAAACTTTTCCACCACCTATTAGCTCTTGGGTACATGTGCGAATGTCACCAATTTTCACATTCAGGATGGACTATTATGCCATCTAGGCCATCTATGTGTTCCTACATGTGAGCGTGCAAATTTGATTTGGGAGTCTTACTACTGTCGAATGGAAGGACATTTTGGCGTGGCACAAACTGTGGTAGTTCTACAGAAACATTTTTATTGGCCAAAACTTCGACAGAACGTCAACAAGTATATCAGATCTTTCACTTTCTGTGCCATTTCCAAGCCAACCATCAAGAAGCAAGGCTTATATACCCCTCTTCCTACTCTTGAGAAGCCTTGGGAATCCATCTCAATAGATTACATGTTTGTCCCTCCGTCCACCAAGCAAGGAAATGATTGTGTATTTGTGGTAGTTGATCAGTTTTTGAAGATGGTCATCCTCACAATTTGCAAGAAGAACATCACAACGACATATACTTCCAAGCTCTTCTTCGAACGAGTGTGGGTCCATTTTCCGATTGAGACAACAGGTTCCTTAATACATTTTGGTCGATTTTCTGGTCACTGTTCGACACCAAGCTCACTAAATCCATTGCTTTTCACCCCCAAACCGACGACCAAACATAGGTCGTCAATTAGATGATTTTGCACATCTTGCACATGTACAACTCTAAGAATTCGCGTACATGGGATGAGAGTCTCCCCTATGTTTAGCACAGTCACAACATGGCTCTCCATAGCTCCATCGACCATAGCCCATTTCAGGTGGGGCTGGAATTCCAACCCTTGGGTCCCATTGATGTTGCACTACCTCTTGCAACCACACAAGAATATTTCCATGCTCAGTCTGAGACTGAAAAAGCCACCATATTCATTGATCAGATTCAACACATCCGCCAATAGGTCCATGAGATTTTTCAGAAATCCAATGCTAAGTACAAGAAGTGCCATGATCAACATCACGTACCGCACTAGTTTCATGTGGGAGACAAGATCTAGTTACATTTGCAGAAAGAGTGCCTTACAAGACCCCATCGGAAACTCCACCCACTTTGCTATGGGCCTTACACTATCACCAAGGCTGTGGGTAGCAATTCTTTTGAGCTCAACACTCCACCCTTCCTTGGCTTGCACCCTGTGTTCAATGTGGACCTACTTCGGCCATATTTTACACCATTATTGGACACCTCAGATATTTATGAATAGATGACACCAACAGATATCAACCCTGACTACATGGAGAAGGAATCCATTGATCAGATAGTGGACACATAGGTCAAGGGAACACGCTAGCAGAGGATGCAACTTTACCGGGTTGTCAAGGCAGGGCAAATCCTACACCAAGGCAAGTGGCTCACTCATGGCCAAATTCAATAGAAGTTTCCTCACCTAATGGGGAAACTCAATGCAATGGAGACCATTTCTTCCTAAGGGGGGAGGATTGATCCAGGTGGATATTGGTGGCCACCCACCTATTCCAACTGGCTCCTCTTGACAATTTTTAGTTCAACACATTCTTCTGTACTTATTTGTAATTGTGGATTCTACACTTTCGGGGTTGTCTGAAGCCCTACACATCTTCCAAGTGGATACTGGTGGCCTCCCACCTAATCCAACTGGCTTATTTTGTATATTTTCATGTCAACACATCTTTATGTACTTCCAGGGTCGTTTTGGGGCCCTAAATAGTGTTTTTTTTGCTCGCCACAGTCAAATTGTAAATAGAGTAAGAGTTTGACGACATAATGCATAGTTCTCAAAATACCTTTCCAACGGGCTATCACGTGCCTAAAATGGAGGTTGTATAAAAAAGTTACGACCCCAGGAAGTTGAGGTACCAACTTCCCATAGGGGCTCACATAACTTTTGGCGTTTCATCTCCTAGGGTTAGGTTTTCATCTCCTAGGTTTAGTTTTTTGGATGTCTAGGGTTTTGGAATTCATGAGTAATGTTAAAAAGGCCTTTGGAGCCTCATTGTAATAATTTTGTTGATACAAATGCACGTAGCAGCCACATCTCTTCTCAGAGATAACTACCACCATTCAAGCAAGTTGTTTTTAGTTCTGCAGTTTTACAGTTTCAACCTATTTCATTTATTTATTAGAAGATATTGTTCAGTGGATATTTGTGTTGTTCTCCATATCTCTGTGTTTATTGTATTCAGTCTATTAATTAGTTTGTTCCACTCATAAATCCATATCATCTAATTAATATCAAACAAAAACTCAAATAAAAAAAATTCAATTCTTTTTAAAACATACATTATTCATATAAAACTAAAATTACTATAATAAACATAATACCAATAATTAGATTAAAATATTGAAACTATGATTAGACAAAATGCCAACTCAAAACTCAGAGTCAATCACAGACCACATCTACTCCAGCAACACGCTTCCCTGGGTTTTAGGTATATCATTTAAATTAAAGAAGAAAACTATAAATGATATCTTCACATGTTATAAAGAGCTTCCATCATCATTTTAGCATGGAGAAAGAAGTTTCAACAAAAATGGGTAACCCACTTGTTCAAACTTTTGAATATTTTACAGTTGTGCTTTTTTAACCGACACTTCTTGTGTTTGATGGAGAAAGAGCATGATTAACTAGCTAGTGGGAAATCGATTTTCTTTTTAACAGTTTTGGGTCATCCATGCTTGGACTCCACATTGTTAAACTCTCACCATGTCATTGACAAGGTCTTACTCAGTCTGGTAATTTGCTTGCAGGCCCTGCCCCCGTGCCACCCATATTCGTAGGCAGGGCTGAAGCTTTTGGTTATCAACCAAATGGAGAGTTAACCTTCAATACAAAATGAGTTTTCTCAACCTCAAAACAACACATAAAATCTTTGGAGCATATATACAATGTAAAGCTCATTGTTCAAATCGATATTCTTTTCTCTCTTTACAACAATGGAAGAAACAACATAGGAATAATAAAATAAAAATGGGGGAACGATATTTTGATCAAAATGGGTATGAAGGCTGAATTCAATTGTTTGTTCTATTATATATTATTATTTTAATAGTAGATATTATTTCATATGTTGTGATTAGGGCCATAGATCTGGTATCGGTGGCATTAATTCATAAGTTGAGGGCCCGAGGAACAATAATTTTTGTTATAGAAAAGAAGAATGGGATCTACATCCAAGAATAAATTCATATCGAAGCAGTTCTTAATTGGCCACATTCTATTCAATGGTTCTTACATGGTACAACTCATACACAAATCTTATACATATTCAACCTTGTGCATGAAGTTGGTGGTCGAAAAAGTGGCAATGGGGTCAACAGAAACACACACTCTCATGAATGCGTACACATTTTCAGGAACACACACTCTCAGGAATGCGTGCACATTTTTAGGAACACACACATGTTCTTAATCCTATAGGTTTGGAAATGCCCAAACCTCCAACAATCTTACCACATAGGTTCATTGGAAATAATGCACACGTGTTCTTAGGAACACATGTGCGTTCCTAATAAGATCACATGCACGTTCTTAACAGGAACACACACAGGTTTTTGTCCTGCCCTTTTTTAAAGGAATGTGGGCACGTTTTGTGCTCATTTGCACAACATGCCTCTGAATTTCCTTAATTGAGAAAGTAAAACCATAGGCCAAGTAAATGAGCAAAGCCTAGGATCTTTCCACCATGTCCATCACAAGAAAGTTATGGTTGATTTTTTGTCATTTCCTTTCTTGGTTTTGCAAAAAAAAATTAAAAAAATAGTCATAGGTTATAGATGTAAATCCCAATGGCATTGAAAACTTATTAGAAAGGTTCACTACACATAATTAATACTTGAACGTAAATCTCTCAACAATTCACTAATTTTGTATAGTTTTTTTAAAGTTCATTGTAAATATAACACATAGTTTTTCTTTGTTTTACAAAAAAATATGTTAATGATTTTGTTGGGATAAAATAACATTGATGTTTGTAATACCTTAGTCATAATTCCACTTATTAAATTTCCTTATTAAACTGTAGTGTATATTACAAAATGGAACTCGGTGACAATATAAACTTCCCACCAGCAGACCAAGGAGAGAAAAATCCCAACCCACCACAACCACCCAATCTAAACACCGAAATTGATGAGGAGTTGGATACATTAAGAACACTTGTATATTAGTTAAGGGGCACCATAGAACCAAGAAGAGTGTCCTTGGATACTTCTTTGGACGTCATTGTGAGGTCCATTGCAAGTGCCCAAGGGGAATTGACTTCTATTTCATAGTATAGGGAAATAATGTTTGAGTACTACAACATTGGATTGGATAGAAACCAAGTCAGAGACTTGGGTATTTCAAAACAAGAACCATTGTCTGTTTTTAGGGATCCTCAAAATGGGCAAGAACTACTTTTGACCAAAAAATGCATTTGTATTGATTGGTGTATCCATCCACAGATTAGTCAATATTGTATGGTTAGGTTGTATATGGTTTTTGACAAACCTCTCTGCAATAATAAGGAGGTGCCCTCATATTTTTTGAGAAAATTATGGGAGAAATTTATTTTGGGTCACCATGTCAACTACTTTGATAAGGGTGAGTTCCAGGGGGTGGGTCAAGGTCTGCACATGACCGAGAGCATGCCAGGAACGATCCCATGTTAGGTCCTAATCCCCTAGGAGAAGACCTGACCCCCCTTCCCAACATCCTCCTATTGCAGAGAGCTTGCAACAGGTACAGCGAGTTACTTCATCATTGACCCAAAGCCTAGTGCAACATGGAAGCTTTGTTGCACTGTCTCGACAGGAGGTGACTACCAATGACATTGATAGAGGGGTCAAAGCTTCACCCCACACAATATATTTTAGCGAGGAGAGGGCACATGGAAATAAAAATGGTCCATGTGAACCTTGTTATTCCCATTTTGTTGGATAACTAAGGAGATGACATCTTGAGGCCCTTAGGTTGCATATATGGAGTGTCGACAGAACATGACCAATAGTGTCCACTTGCACATATGTAAGCCTACTCTATCACCACATTTTAACACATTCTCAATGCATCCACCACACCAGCGAGATTCTAGAAAGTAGATGGGTCTTGCTCCATGTGGTACAAGTCATGTATTGTGGTAGGTAATCACTCTAATATTTAAGGAATTTGAACATGTTGTATATGAGCTACTTTTGATTATAGAACTCCTACTTGGACATTATTCTTTTGACCCTATTTCACCTTGGTGAGTGTCATATATTTACTAGTAAGTGGCCAAACTTTGGGGAAGGTTTGTGACTGGGGGTCCCTTGAGGGGTTATCGTATCATTCTTGACCATACCTACCACCTTATGCTCATTTCACTTCCATCATTTTGTCCTCTTCTAGGCCCTTTGAATTTAGTGACCCAAGAAGGGCATGTACCTCATTTCATGGGAAGAAGTGGTTGAAGGCCCATAGGGATTGATGTTGGCTAAAAAAACAAAATCCTAGATACAAAATTTCCATATGCTTCACCCAAGGATCCCCCAAGAAAGAAATAAAATGCTTCTTTGTAAGAAAAGGGGGACTTGCAAAAATAAATGATAATGAATGCTTAAGGGGTTAGTTGGACGATGGAAGGTCTCACCACAAGCCAACATATCATGATCATGGGTATTTAGCGGTATGACATTACCATCATATGGTCATCAAGCCAGGGTAGTGGCTCTTAGTTACATAATTGAGAGAAAAGGGGTCTCATCATGAGCCAACCTTTTGATTTCTGCAAGGTATTTGTGAATGACACTATCACTATTTGGACACCAAGCCAAAACAATGGGCTTCAACTCATTCCTTAAAACAAGAAATAAATAAATAATGGAAAGAATATGGGCTTGGAAAAAGTGCATCACAAACGAACGTGACACACACCCGCTACAAAGGCACCCATAAATGAGATAATATGAGCCCTTGTATGTCATGAAACTCATCGACCTATGAAGTCTAAACCCCTCCCACCTCATCATCCATTACATAACCTTGAAAGGTCATCCTTGGGAGAATCCCCTACTTGAGGGATTTGGTCTACCCAATAGGAATCCTATGAAAACCCTCCCATACTTAAACTTGATCAGTTTTATAGGGTTTTTGAGAATTTGTTTAATTTGATGAGGTGGTTTTGATGCACATGTTTAGGTGCCTTTCTTATTATATGTGGTTTACACTTGTCATGGTATCTTTGACTTGAGATCTTTGGAGGGCATACCCTTTTGTTTTGCGGGACCTTGCTTGGTGGCCAGTTTTGGGAGAACAAGCCTAGCTTGGGCTTCCATGGGGAAAGAAGCACATAGGATGGATTCCTAGGGAATGCATGTCGGATGACAGAGACGTGCCTTTGGAGGCCTAAAAGACATCATGACGGGCCTAACCTAGCCTCTACCACCCAAACTACTTTCCTAGGATGGGAAAAACGTCACCTCCTTGAGGGTTGGCATGATGAAGGGGCTAGGGTTTGGTGGTGATGGATATGTACATTGAAACGTGCCATATATTGATCGAATGAGGCATGGAGAAGGCTTGGTGCATGAAGAAGAAGCTCAAGGAGCGCCAACGACTTCCACATTCTTCTCCAACGACTTGGAAAGTGTCAAAAATGTCCCCTAAGGGGAGACATCATCTTACTTTAGGGTTTCTTTTGTGCAAAAGTATATTTTAAGGTCAATTGTTTCATATTGTTTTTGTAAAGGGGAAAGATTAAGGCTGTTGACCCCTATCTTTTGTTTTACCCTAAAATTAAGTGGACAAACTATGTGTTAGACATTTTGTATAAATAGAGATCATGTGAATCTCTTTTGATAACATAGCTCTCCCATTGTAAGAAGTACTTGGCTGAAATTTTCGCTACTCTTGGTGATTATGGTGTTTCTCACTTGTGAAATTTCTTTGGGTGAATGTCTCTTGGTGAATGGATAAGAAGTGATGTGCAACCCCTAAATAATTTCTCTCTTGTCTCTTGGATGAAGTTTTCATGGTAAACTAGGGTTTGATATCTCATTTCTTGGATTAGGTAAGGAAAAAATATGCACATGCTATTTTTTTCTTCATTATTTTGGTTATTGTTGGTGGAAACCCTAGGAAGGAGTATGTTGGATACACCCTTCATCATTTGCTTCATCTTATTGTTAAGGTTATAAGTCTTTCTTGAGCAAGGGTTGTTAGGAGAAATACGAGTGTGTATACCCTTCTAGATTACCCTAAGTTGGTTGGCATACCCTAGGGAGTAAGAGAATTTACACCCCTAGGATTTTTTTTGATATAAGTTATTCTTTAAAGACCCGATTCACCCAATTTTAAAGGCACTAATCTGAATATTTTTGCATTGGAAAAATAAAATAGTGCATTGGAAAACATGAATTTTTGCCATATTAACTTTTTGCAATATGGGTTTTGTTTCTTGTGCCTAGCGCACCTCTAAGTCACTAGGGCATCCCCTCTAAAGGGGTATTGATTGCTACTATTACAAACATTCATATTCAGCCATTAGGGCTGAAAAAATCCTAATCAAACTCTCGTGAATAACTGTTAACTCAACCGTTGAAAATTGCTAATATTTTGCCCATATAATCTAGTAATCATAGCACATCTTTTGGTAGATATTTTGGCATGTTTTAATGGTTGAATATCTTTCTGCAATAACTTGTTTGTTACATCCATAAGGATGATTTATATTGCTGCAGAAAGTGTTTACAAAAACGTTACATTTAATGCTAGTATCTTGGTCTTTGAATCTTGAGATTCACTAGTGTTTAGCTAGTTTATCTTTTGCATCTTTTACTTGATTCCTAGCACTTTTTTAGTAGCTTATTGTGCCATTTAATTGATGATATATATTGTTACTAGATGTTGCTATTAGGGAAAATAATCTTAACTTGCTTTTCCACTTGATATATTGCATTGTATACTTGGTTTTTCTTGTGTCTCGGGCATGTATTATCTCTTGGTAGGTCACTCAAGGCTTTGGAAACCTCAAACAACCCTCAAGACTCATCATCAAGCTCCCTTTTCCATCTATAAATTTGACCTATAGGGGCATCCGTTCATACATCACATTTTTTGTCTCAATCCTTCCCAGGGTCACCGAGATTCCCCCCTTGAGGTGACTACCTCACCTCTAAAGTGATGAGAACATATGCCTAAGGTGACAGTGGGTAGGTTCTCTCTAAGTTGTCACCAATTGGTGGTTGGGTTGGGATTTTCCCAACCTACAACTTGTGCGATAACATTTTGGCGCCATTGTCAGGGAAGATTTTGAATCCTCTTTCGAACCCTAACTACAATTTTTCAAGTTATCCCAAATCCTTTACCCTTAGCTTGTCTGGCGACTCCATTGAAGAATGTTCCCTTTTCCACCCTTGGTAATCTCTTCTTGAAGTTTATCTGGTGAATTCATCTTCCTAGAATCCACCTTTCCTTGTTTCCTCCTTTCCATCCTTTGATGAGCCTTGGTCTCATCTAGCAACTCCATTGAGGTGTCCTTCCAGTCAATGGAAATATGGCACCATGGGATGAACCGTCATCCGTAACTTGTTATGCCTCAAAGATGGAACTTTTACAGATGGAAAAGAAAAAGGCTGCTAATAAAGCTGTTGAGGAAATGATGAATCGTATTAGAGAGTTATTTCTTGCTAAAGAACTAGCCCTTGAAAATGAAGAAGTGTTCAAAGGAAAGACATATGAAGAAAGTTACTAAGAAGATCCTGATGATTTTTCTCATGCTGAAGATCTGGATGATACATTTGACAAAGACAAAGCGCTCACATATGTCATTCCACTTGATGAAGATGTCCATGCCTTTACTCCTCCTACACACAAAGAAAAATATATGGTCATTTTTGTTGATGGTCTTGTGAAAGAACCTTTAGATATGGTTGATGAGCATATAGACACTTTCATATAGACGGGAAGACACAGATGGGATTTTGGTTGTCTCATTTTTTATAGAGACCCCATTTACAAAATTGAGGGTAGCTCTCAAGAAGAGGGGTTTGAGTTGTCATTTTCAGAGGACTACTTTTCATGAGTATATGATTCATATGTTTGGGAACCTGATGATGACATGATTACATATTTATTCAAGGAATCTCAACCACTTTCATCCTCAATTTTTGAAGAATACCAGGATGTGGCCATCTTAGAGAGATCATAGGCTCACTCTATAAAGATGAAGTACTTTCAAATTGAGGATTTCTACAGGTATTTCCAAATAAAGAAGCAATGTTTCCTGAGTTCGAGGGAGGATTTTTTCTTTAGACATGAGGTCGTTTGATCTAGATTCAGGTCCATGAGCTTGATGGGGCTCAGAAAGGCCTAAACATCAATGTTCTCAGAATGGCATCCAAATGGACATGTGCGTAGGCCTCATTGATACGAACCCAACATAGCTTGAACAGGCTCAAACAGAGGTCGTATGCTCCTGATATTGCGTTCTATTTGAAAAGTCAAACAGAGAAAAACTCAAGGTCAACTGTCCAAAAAGTCAATGCTGACAACAGCATGACGTCATGCTGACAACAGCATGACGTCATGCTGACATCATCATGCTGATGTGGCAGTGTGACAGGTGGCAGAAACACAGTGGGCTACCATACAATTGGCATGGACTAGACATAGTGTGACACGTGTAACCACTGGAAGGGTGACACATGGCACGCTCGTACAGGTGCCATGTGGCCCTACCTACGGTGACACATGGCATGTACAAATGATGACCAGGCAAACAAGTGGCAGGTATGGATCTGACAAGTTGACCAAACGACAATGGACATGTGGCAGTCTTCATGGACAAATAAAGGAGTGCCATGTGGCACCCATGGGTTGGTAGATAAGTTGTATGCCAAAATTGTTGAGTTCAGGAAATTCAAACGCGGAACCTCCAGTAGGAAGAAAGGATTTAGAGAAAGGATGGATTGCCATCAAGCCATGTGTGGTGCTTGTTAATATAAGTCGATTTTATATTATTTGAATTGATGGTATGGTGTAAGCAATGGCGAAAGGGGATGGGGCCTAGCCCCAAGCCCACGATTTATGTAATACATATGACCACACTCAGATGGGGCACAGGCGTGGGCACCTTTCTTTTAAACCACCAGTGTGGATAGCACCAGCCCTTGGATTCCGAGCATATCCCATACGACTCAGGGCTCAACCTTAAGAGCTGGCGCGTTTTTAGGTAGGCGCGGTCCTATTGAATGGGCATGTGACTAAGGATTTTGGGATAAGGGGCCAGCGCACAGCCCTTCGGGCTGGCGCATGGTCACATGTCTACCCATGTGACCTTATTTGAGGGGGCACGTGCCAATCAAAGGGTCTTAGACCATAATTTTTGTTAAAGTGGTTTTTATTATATGGTTTTTGGGATTTTTGTTTGATTTTGGACTGTAATAGTGGATTTTTGCTCATTAATGGGGGATATTGGGCTCTTTTTGAGCTCAGATTTTGGGAGGAAGTTGGGGAAGGATAACCAACTTTAGATATAGATAAAATAGACCTGTTTGAGGCAAGGAGAAAAACTAGAGCAGAGTTATGCTGAAGCAAATCCAAAGCCATTTTTATGCAGGGGAATTGTTGAGGAGCAGAACTTTGGAGGCCATTTCCGGAGGCTATACTCAGGATTTTTCAGTGCCTTCAGTTGCATTGGATTTCTGAGGTCGAGTAGAACAAAGAGAGATCAGAATGGAGTCCATTTGATGTACTTTGCAAGCATTGAAGAATTAATAAAGAAGCCTCCCCCACTGAGACAAAGGCCCGGAGACGTAGGCAATTTTGTGCCAAACTCCGTTATTACTTCTCTTGTTATGGTTTGTTGTTCTTCATGCTTATATTCAGATTTGTATATTGTCTTCTGGCTGCTATGTTTCTTCATTAAATTCATCTTCTTTCATTCAACTTCTTAATTTAATGGTTAATAAACACATGCAAAAATAACTCAACCACAATGATTTAAAAAGATCATTTTCATATCATTGTCCCTTACATCTTATCTTCTTCTCCGGGAAGCCATGCAGTCTTCTTCCGATCTCTCATATCCTCTTAGTCTTCCATGAGCAGGGGATCCTTGCACATGAATGGAGATTAACTGTCATCTATGTATGATAGTCCTCTTTAGAGATGGGTTGATCGAGCTTGTGGCTATCACTTCAGGAAGGATTCCTCGGATGATCAGATTTGCTGATATTCTTTCCAACATGATTTCCTCCCTCCCACCCATATCCATGAGTTTCATTTTACGATTGATTATACATCTATTTATGCTCATGATCATTATATGCTTGACTTATATTTTTTGTTTTACATAATTAAGCACATGGGGAGATACTTTGATGGGATGATCAACTCGTTGCACTGGTTGTATGAATTCACTTGACAACACCTATCACTTGATATTCAGGGCCCCAAGGCCCCAGATAAGTAGGTAGGTTATCTTGCTTTCCTTTCATTTTCATCTTGATTGCTCATGTTAGTTTAGATGTATTTAATATTTCATTTTGATCTACTTTCATATTGACTTCATGCTTAATTTAGAAAATTAAAAAAACAAATGCTAAAAATTTTCTTTTCTAGATTAGTTTTCATTTTTGGTGTTGATGTATATGGATGAAGGGTGATAGAACCACCCTAGATTTTGCGGATTCTTGTTTCAGTGTAGGTATGGGTCTACCGGGAGATGTTGTGGGTATCATGCACTCGACGATGAGCACATGTCTCCAAGTAGGATCCAGATGTTATCCCCATTTTTTGGGATACCTAAGGAGATGACGTCTCGAGGCCCTCAGGTTGCATATATGGAATGTCGAGAGACCACATGACCAACAATTTCCATTTGCACATACAAAATCCCACTCTATTACCACATTCTGACCCATTTCCAACACATCCACCATACCAGCTAACTTCTAGAAGGCGTATGGGTCGTGCTCCATGTGGTACAAGTCAGGTATTGTGGCAGGTAATCACCCTAATATTTAAGGCATTTGAACATGTTGTATTTGAGCTACTTTTGATTATATAACGCCTGCTTGGAAATTATTCTTTTGACCCTGTTTCACCTTGGTGAGTGTCATATATTTCCTAGTAAGTGGCCAAACTTTGGGGAAGGTTTGTTACTGCGGGTCCCTTGAGGGGTTATCGTACCATTCTTGACCATACCTACCACCTTCTGCTTATTTCACTTCCATTGTTTTGTCCTCTTCTAGGCCCTTTGACTTTAGTGACCTAAGAAGGGCATGTACCTCATTTCATGGGAAGAAGGGGTTGAAGGCCTAGAGGGATTGTTGTTTTCTAAAAAGAAAAAAGCCTAGATATAGACCTTCCATATGTTTCGCCCAGGGATCCCCTGAGAAATAAATAAAATGCTTCTCTATAAGAAAAGGGGGACCTGGAAAAATAAATGATAATGAATGCTTAAGGGGTTAGTTGGAGGATGGGAGGTCTCACCACGAGACTACCTATCATGATCATGGGTATTTAGTAGTATGAAATTACCATCATCTGGTCACCAAGCTAGGGTAGTGGCTCTTAGTTACACAACTGAGAGAAAGGGGGTCTCATCACGAGCGAGCCTTCGCATTTCTGCAAGGTATTTGTGAATGTCATTGTCACTATCTGGACACCACATAAGGACAATAGCCTTCAACTCATTCATTAAAACATGAAAGAAATAAAGAATGGTAAGAATATGGGCTTGGAAAAAGTGCATCGCAAATGAAGGTGCACACACCCTCTATAAAGGAACCCATAAATGAGATAATATGAGCCCTTGTGTGTCATGAAACTCGTTGAACTATGAAGTCTAAACCCCTCCCACCTCATCATCCATTACATAACCTTGAAAGTCCATCCTTGGGAGAATCCCCTACTTGAGGTCTTTGGTCTACCTAATAGGACTCCTAAGACAACCCTCTCATACTTAAACTTGGTCAATTGTATAGGGTTGTTGAGCATTTGTTTAATTTGATAAGGTGGTTTTGATGTACATGTTTATGTGCCTTGCTTATTATATGTGGTTTACACTTGTCATGGTATCTTTGACTTGATATATTTAGAGGACGTACCCCTTTGTTTTGCAGGACCTTGCTTGGTGGCCAATTTTGGGAGAACAAGCCTAGCTTGGGCTTCCATGGAGAAAGAAGCCCATAGGATGGATTCCTAGGGCCTGCATGCTGGATGATAGATAAGTGCCTTTGGAGGGCTAGAATACATCATGACAGGCCTACCCTAGCCTCTACCACCCAAATGAATTTCCTAGGAGAGGAAAAACGTCACCTCCTTGAGGGTCGATGTCATAGAGGGGCTAGGGTTTGGTGGTGATGGAGCTGCACATTGACACTTGGAATATCTTGATTAGATGAGGCATTGAGAAGGATTGATGCATGAAGAGGAGGCTCAAGGAGCCCCAACAACTTCCACATTCTTCTCCAATGAATTGGAAAGTGTAAAAAATGTCCCCTAAGGGGAGACATCATCTTACTTTAGGGTTTCTTTTGTGCAAAAGTAAATTTTAAAGTCAGTTGTTTAATATTATTTGTGTAAAGGGGAAATATTAGGGCTATTGACCCTTATCTTGTGTTTTACCCTAAAATTAAGTGGACAAACTATGTGTTAGACATTTTGTAT
Source organism: Picea engelmannii (assembly GCA_009831015.1). Taxonomy (NCBI): domain Eukaryota; kingdom Viridiplantae; phylum Streptophyta; class Pinopsida; order Pinales; family Pinaceae; genus Picea; species Picea engelmannii. The sequence goes on from WSFP011407657.1 coordinate 19,998, forward strand.
AAATATAGATCATCTGAATCTATTTTGATAACATAACTCTCCCATTGTGAGAAGTAATTGGCTGAAATTTTCACTAATCTTGGTGATTATGGTGTTTCTCTCTTGTGAAATGTCTTTTTGTGAATGTATTTTGGTTAATGGATGAGGAGGAGTGATGCACACCCCGTAAAGACTTTCTCTCTTGGCTCTTGGATGAATTTTTCATAGTAAACTAGGGTTGGATATCTCATTTTTTATATTAGGTAAGGAAAACATATGCACATGCTATTTATTTCTTGATTGTTTTGGTTATTATTGGTGTAAATCCTATGGAGGAGTATTTTGGATACACCCTCCATCATTTTCTTCATCTTATTGTTAAGGTTATAAGTCTTTCTTGATCAAGGGTTTTTAGGAGAAATACGAGTGTGTATACCCTCCTAGATTTACTCTAAGTTGGTTGGCATACCCTAGGGAGTAAGAGGATTTACACCCATGGGGTTGTTGTTTATCTAAATTATGCTTTAAATACCCCATTCACCCAATTTTAAAGGCACTAATCTTAATATATTTGCATTGGAGAAATAAAATAGTGAATTGGAAAACATGAATTTTTGCCATATTAACTTTTCATAATCTGGGTTTTGTTTCTTGTGCCTAGAACACCTATAAGCCACTAGGGATTCCCCTGTAAAGGGGTATTTCTTGATGCTATTATAAACATTAATATTCAACAATTAGGGCTTCATAAACCCTAATCAAACTCTCTTGAATAACTCTTAACTCAATCACTGAAAATTGCTAAGATTTTGCCCATATAACATAGTAATCATAGCACATCTTTTGGTAGATTTTTTTGGAAAATTTTAATGGTTGAATATATTTCTGTAATAAATTGTTTTTTATATCCATAAGGATGATTTATAATGCTTCAGAAAGTGTTTACAACAACCTTACCTTTTATTCTAGTATCTTGGTCTTTGAATCTTGGGTTTCACTAGTGTATAACTAGTTTATCTCTTGCATCTTTTACTTGATTCCTAGAAATTTTTTAGTAGCTTATTGTGGCATTTCATTGCGGATATATACTGTTACTAAATGATTTTACAAGGTAAAACAATATTAACTTTATTTTCCACTTCATATATTGCATTGTATACTTGGTTTTCCTTGTGTCTCGAGCATGTACTATCTCTTGGCAGGTCACTTAAGACTTTGGAAACCTAAAACAACCCTCAAGACTCATCACCAAGTTCCCTTTTCCATATATAAATTTGACCTATAGGGGCATCCTTGCATACATCACATTTTCCGTTTCAATCCCCCATAGGGTCACCGATATTTCCCCCTTGAGGTGACTACCTCACCTCTAAAGTGACGGGAACATATTCCTAAGGTGACAGTGGGTAGGTTCTCTTTAAGTTGTCACCAATTGGTGGTTGGGTCAGGATTTTCCCAACCTACAACTCGTGTGATAACAAACCTCATAGATGCTCGAGCTATAGACAGACTTGCTATGGGCCTATGGAGGCTAGTGGAAAACATAGCTTCATGGAGGAGGTTAGTATCTTAACCATGACTATGTTCTTAATTGTTATATATTTGTTTTTTAATTCTGTGTTTTTATATCGATATTTTATTGTATGTTGCTTTGTAGTTTTTACGTCTATGTAGCAAACCCTTTACACCCATGGATGCATCAATGCCTATCTACACCACTGATGCATCCGTAGAGACATCCTAGTCATTGGGCGTAGCCCATACACAAGTATGTGTCACATTTGATAAATTCACCATAGTCATTTATTTATTTTATGACATCCTCAAATTTTTAATGTTCTCGTGTTTCTACATGATGTCAGAGCAAGCAATGTCAGGGAATGTCCATCTTGGATGGACAATTCAACTGCATCACATGTATAATGTGTAGAGTTAATTATCGTTTAAATCTCAAATTTGTTGTGTTTATGTTTTTGAATTTTACTGTTTGGTACTAATAGTTCAATATTATTAAAATGTATGCAGGTCACAAACATATTTTCTAATTACAATGCTACTGTACTCCCTGGGCACCTGGGCTCTACTTCTGGGTTAGCTTACTTGAGGAAAAGGGAGTTCTCATCACAGGTACATTCTTTGGGGGTCCATTGCTTCCCACCCCCAACATCTGTCTTTTTCCATGCATCACTAGCGGATTCACTCGCAGGCCACTGTAACATACAATATATATAAACATTAAGTGATAATAATTATAAATAATAATAATAATAAATAGTTATTAATTGTATAAGGGACACATCCTTTCATGGATGGTCACCATATGTGCCTTTAGGTTCTCTATATATTTGACACTCTCATTGTACATATATTCATCACATATTATCTATTTTATCTCATTATATATATTCTTATTCAATATATTTATTGTCCAGTATGGATTACAGTTATATATTCCATTTATGATGGATGTTCGTCGTAACAACCAGATTGGTTCTTTGCATTGGTATCAAAGTTTTTTTTGTTGATCTTGGCCATTGGACATACATGCTTGTAGCCTCATACAAAAATAAAATTGAAGAGTTTCTCTTTTATCCAGGTCTTTGACCAAGTGAGAGAATTTTTCCATTAAAAAAATATCATACTAAAAAATTACCATTCAAGAAATAATCTTTTAGTTGCAAGAAATTATAAGTTATTACCAGATATAAAGAAGAAGGAAAAAAAAGGGAGAAGAAAAACGAAAGAAAGAAAGAAAAATAAAGAAAAATAAAATAAAAGATAGTTTAAAAGAAAAAGTTCCAAAGAAGAAGGAAGAGTAAATTATGATTTTACTATTGGTGGTTTACAAACCCATTATTTTGGTAAACCATTGGCCCATGGTATTTCCCTACCCTATAAAAAAGAAATTTACCATTGGCCCATGGTATTTCCCTACCCTATAAAAAAGAAATTTACAGTGGTAAAATTTTACAACTTTTTATATACACGTAGTGGGGTTGAAGCCAAAATAAAAAGTCAATGACCTAAGTTTTTTGGAGTAATATTAATTCAATAAATGTCAAAATATGTTTTAGCAAAATAATAACGTTCCCAATTAACTTGTGTAAATGATATTCATATAGGAAAAGTAAAAAGATAGGGTATCATATCAAATATTGTGGAGTTAAGAAAAAGTAAAAAGATAGGGTATCATATCAAATATTGTGGAGTTAGAAATATCCACAAAAAGACAAGGAGGAAAGGTTTTATAATAATTTATAAACAATACCATCATAAATGTATGTAAATAAAAAAAAAAGTTTGAAGGATTATTATATTTTTAAAAGTGAAGTGGATCTAGGAAAGTGAGGGGTATTTGACAAAGAAAAAATATAAAAAATAAAATAATATATTTGAAAGTTAAAGGATTAAAAAATAAAATGAAAAGTGTATTGTTTTAAAAGTGGGTTCTTGAAATTTATACATTTATTATTTATTAAAAAAATAAGAAGTGAACTATGACATCTACAAAGAAAACAATTTCGGCGGTGAAAATAAAATAATTAGAACCAACTAAGTCATTATCAACAACACAACATAAATTTACAATTTCAAGTGGGGTTGGAGCAAATGCAAAAAAAATAAGAAGAGAGACAAAAAAAAATCTCAAGGGAAAATTACTAGAAAAAGACAAAGACATTTCTTACTTGAAAAAACATAACCAAAATTTATTGGTACAAATAAACGAGGCAAAAGATAAGAAGCAAAGAGATCAGAAGTTAGAACAAGCTAATCACAATCTCATTAAGAAATTAATAGAGAAAGATGAAGAGAATTGTCGTTTAAAGAACCATAATCAGATTGTTTAAGAAGTTAGAACAAGCTAATCACGATCTCATTAAGAAATTAATAGAGAAAGATGAAGAGAATTGTCGTTTAAAGAACCATAATCAGATTGTTTAAGAACAAATTTAAACCCATGTTCTAATCCCCAATCTATATCAGATTGTTGAATCAGAGGGATTTGATATACACTTTTTCCTAAAGATAAAGGAACATTATGGGAACAGTATCGGAATAGAGTGGAGGCTCTAAATTTGAACATTGGGAGATCATAGACTTTAGATGGCTCAATTTCAGGCATTCACCAATTTACATTAGGTTCATACTCTTGGGCGACTAGTCTAGTATTATATAAGGATTTAGACTCAGAGGAGTTATTAAGAAAATGTTTATACCATTTGCTTGGTTTATATGAGATAACAGAGGACAAATCATAGGATGTAGACAATCCTTTCTGTGAATCCATCTTCAACTACTGTAACTCCTGGAAATATACTAAGATTACAGGCAAGTAAATATAGCAAGCAATAAGATCTTACTTACTATGGGAAAAGGACTATGCAACTCTCCACACCTTCCCCGACTTCAATGGCTGTCTTACTGTCCTACAACAACTGTTGGATACCACAGTCAAGAGATCACTTCACCCGCTACTTGGCATTTACACATCTCATAATCATATATTCCAGACACAAGGCTCACATCAGATGTACTCACTCAAGAAAATATCTTTGTATTATATTCAGAAATTTGTCACTCAACAATTACAAAAGACCTAGTACATGAGCTATAACTACACAGAAAAGCAGGGCGTTTAATCTTAGTTCTCTGTTTCGGAGAAAGAGAATGTCAGATAGGCTCTTGGCTGACTGCTCAGGCATAAACTAGCTCTGATACCAATTTACCAGAGTAGCCATAGTAGGATCTTTACAAACATAATATACTCTCTTATCAGAGATATTACACTTGAGATCAGTGTTTTTCATTCACAAGGTCCTGAAGGCGAGTGAAGAGGATACACACTACTCGACTCAAACTATAGACTTACAGACTCTTGCTCTCTCTCTCTGCCGTCTCCCAATGAGATCCTGAGAGCTTTATTTATACAAATTCTAGCAAGTTACCGGTATCAAGAAACTGACATCTGTCGGTTATAAAGTAGATTCGTTCAAGTGGATGGGGCAACTGGTGGACTCCATTTGTTATCTCGTCCCTCCGAGGCTCGGCCATACGGGGACCCATACCAACTTTTATGGAATGACTAGAGACAAAGGATAATATTCCTAGTACATAGTGGATTTTGAAATGATACCACTAGATTATTTGGATTACACAGTGGAGTTCTACAGGAACCCACGGAACTGACGGGACACCACTGTCGGCCCGTTAGACATGAAATTGAAATAA
>ML859872.1:0-11136 GCA_009831015.1 Picea engelmannii
TTACATTTCAATTGTATCAAAATATGTTCATGGTTGTGGCGATGCATGCCGGCCGTCAACTAGCAACAACCACATTTATGTAAAAAGTGGTTGATATACGCCGATCGGCGCCATTTTTCCACTTTTTTAAATTAATGGCGTCGGTGGGCGTATATCAACCACTTTTTACGTCGGTGGGCGTATATCAACCACTTTTTACATAAATGTGGTTGTTACTAGTTGTTTATAAATTTTAAAAATTCCGTTAGTTGGGTATTCAAACTAATATACCGGGTGTACCTCGTTTACATATCCAGTGAATGACGAACCGCCATAGTATCTAACCATAACGTGGTTCCAGTTAGAAAAATCTTTTGAATACAGTTTTTCATGGATTTTAATGACACGGTTGTGGTGGAAATTCTCCTTGAAAATCTTTGAACATGAAACTTGCTTCATGACTTTAGGAAAAAACATTTCATAAGAAGTTAAGTTAATTGATTGAAACATTACTATAAAACTTTACGTCATTCATTTAGTAACTCAATCCATGATATATATATATATATATATATATATATATATAATATTTGTTCATTTATTAAGTCATTCTATGAAATTCATCTATTTGTAGATATTATTACATTCTTACGACACTATGAAGAAGTTTTGTTCATTTATTAACTGGTTCCATGGAGTATTCTTACGATACTATGGAGAAGAGATTATAATCACATGGCTTTAGAATGTAGATTTGAAATACATGGATCTTCTAATTGAAGGTCACTTAAAATGCCTGTAAATGCTATTGTTTTCCCCATGTATAGAGAAGAGCCCAATGCAGAGCACGCCCTCTCTGAACACGATTGTATATCGCTATACCATCCTCCACCCTGCATAATAATTTGCAGTAAATATGACTCCAATCCCAATAAGATAGATGGGATCAATACTTATAAACACTATTCTATCTCTCAGTACATGTGGGCTTCCATCTAAACAAACCGCAGTAATCAATTAACTTAACTAGATATGGTCCATAAATTAAACTAAAATTTGACACACCCCCATACTCCAATGATCAGAAAAACTAGCAACTTGGGTATGGAGGAGAGATAGAGTCTTCCAACTTGGATATGGAGGCCGTTGAACTAAAATTCTACCCAAACTAAAATGTATGCTATAGTATATATAAAATGGATCTTATGCTGCCATCACTTGGATCTTGAAAAATATTTATTAACATTTGTTTTGAATAATTCTGTTTTTTGAAGTTTTTTCAATCATAATTTCTCTGCGTTTTGTCTATCGTGCAGTTACCAGTTTGATCCATGGGATGACATCATGTGGGGCGTCGGATTTCATCCACGGGATGACATCGTGCTGGGCGTGTCATGCAGCGGAGACAAAGATCAATGCAAACATGTGGATTTGCAATAATAATAACAATCTCACTTCGAGAAGAAGGTTCATATAATCGGTTCCTGATCAACTCAGGAATTTTGTTTCTTTCGAAGGCGCCAATGCAAACGCCTTTCTAAACATGCTGTAGTCCAAATGCTAACTGGGTCTTAAGATTTCTGGGTTTCTTAATGCAACGAGGGGAAGAAGAATTATATCTCTGAGATACCAGTCTTCGATTTTGTTTTTTCTGCACATAGTTCAAAGTTGTATGGTATTTGGCAGGGACATAGCCACATGTGGTTTGTTATGTTTATCCATATAGGTTGTAGGTTTAATGGAATTTTTTTTCGTCTTATTGATATGATATTCCATACAATAAATCTCGTCAATAACTCCATTAACACTTGGCTTAATGGAATTTTTTTTCGTCTTATTGATATTCCATACAACAAATCTCGTCAATAACTCCATTAACACTTGGTTTAATGGATTTTTTTTTCGTCTTATTGATATTCCGTACAATAAAGTATCAATAAATCTCGTCAATAACTCCATTAACACTTTTCTTCATATACTTCTCCTTTCTATATGAGCTAAACACTTAAGTGGGTAGATACTTTATTCACATGAGATTATATTCCCTCCACTCCATATAGAAAATTCATAAAAATATTCCTCATATTACATGGATAATGTGCCCAATGTTTTTACCGACTCCATTCCCAAAACTATCACTTTTCCTCCCATAGGAATGCAATACATGGGTTAATAACATGTAAATATCGATTTTGATGGTGTGATATGTTCTTTAATCCACAATAATCACTTATAAATTTGTAAATAAGTAGGGAAAGTGTTTGAGATGTTTTACCATTTTTTTTAATAAATTTTTGAGTATTACATGTTAAGTTAACATTAAATTAGTTAAAGAGTAATTAGATTTATCTTGATTTGGTCATTAATGGGTTTATCATAGGTCGTTTATGGGCCTATGATACCACAAGGTCTCCACTCAAAGAACCCATAACATAGCATGTGTGTTCATGGGCTATTAAAAAATATCTCTAAATTCACTAGATATTGATAAATACCTCCTAAAATCCTTTTGTTGAACCCCCTCTCAATACATCTTTCCAATAAAAGACCTTATTTTTACCAAATACTCATTTTCAAACCCACTAGCACCTATAAACCCCCCCATACCCTACATCCCCCCCTAAAAAAATACACTTGCAATATATGGACTCTATTTTTCACAATTTTAAAATCCTTTTTATGAATGAACATGATAAGATATTGGTCAACAAGATTAAGCCTTTTCCATGATACTAGGTGGATAGTGACATTCACTCATGGTTTTCAATGTGTTTAATCCTATTTAAAGACTTGGTGTTCTCAATTGTAGTGCACCTCAGGTGGTCGATGTTGACTTAATGTTTAGTTGGCTTGGTAGGATTGGCCAAGGTTAATAATATATATCTACTTGTTTTCGATTTTCCCTAGTAAAGGGTTTCCGAGGTAAATTGTTAGTATCCATTTGTGATTTGTGTTTTTTTATATTGTTTCTTGATCATTTTTAATATGCTATAAGATCCATAGGTAAACTTGGACTCTCTAACAAGAGTGGTATGATGTTGATAGATCAGATTTGTAAGTTTGTTAGTGAAGGAAAAAACACAAGAGGGAGGCTTGATGATATATATGAACTTATTGGAAAAGAAGATGACTCCTGAAGGAATTTGGTGAATAATATCACCAAACTTGCGATTTAAAGAAACCAAATATTTGGGGGTTACAAGGTGGAGGTCTTGGTGGAAAATAATTCTTTACTATGCCCATGTAGAGGTTAATGGTTTTGCTATAATGGTTGGTGTGGTTGTAATACCCATAGGCCAAACCCCAATTGTGCACATGTTTTATAGGCTAGTGAGCTACGATATTATAGGATATAGTACCTATATGGCTATTAAGCTCGAGAGTCTGAATTGGCTAAAAGGCCTCCATGCCTATTATTGTAATATGTAAAAACTCATATTTTAATAAAGTACATCATCGTTATCGACCTTCCACACAAAAGAGATGGGGGGCTAAACTCCACTAGGATGGGAAAGGTGCTAAGAATCTAAGAAGGGGTTGATCTTGAAGGCTTAATCCCAAAGGAATATTATATTATTATTCCTAAAGTCTAAAGTATGGATATAAATTTATGTTATCCTAAGTTCCCAAGGAAGGGAATGAATTACAAGTGGAAAAGGGAGTCCCTTGGGTGCCATGTGTCTTAAAGGACACGTGCATATATATATATTTATGGGGATGTAGTGTAATTGCTGTCTTATGGCTATTATTCATTCACGATTCTTACTATTTTTCAATCATCCATGCTACCATCCGTACTAGTACTTGATTTAGTTGCATGTTGAAGATTCGGGTTGTAAGGCCTATGGTCAATGAAGTAGGTTGTCAGGCCCATATGAATTTCTCTCCAGGTGAGACATTTTCTATGTGGAGGAAGTGGGTTGTCAAGCCTGTGAGAATACACTTTAGGTGAGAGAACTTTTGGGAATTAATTCCCAAGGTTCCAAGCTGCAACTACAAGGACCTGAGACTCCTTGTTGGGCCCATTGTTAAAGCCCCGGAAGTGAAGTGGGGCAACCGAGTGATTTTCGAGAAGAGAATAGGCACACTTCCTGGGGTGTGATAGGAATGTGGGGGATGAGGGACTGTAGGCTGGTTGCTAGATCCCGAGCTACAGCTACAGGGATTTGAGACTTCCTATCCGACGTATTGTTGAAGCCCCAGAAAAGGAAGTGGGAAGCCGAGGGAATGTTGAGCAGAGAAAGGGCATACTTCCTGGGGTGGGATAGGCATGTGGGGAATGAGAAATTGTAGGATGGTTTCTAAGGTAGGAACCCGAGTCTGAGAATTGTTGTTGAATTCCATACATTAAACCAGCTTAGAATTTCCTTTGCCCATAGAGATTTTAGCTTTAGCTCGGGGGTGACCCACTGCTGAGATTATGACTAGTGTGGTCTATGGCTAGGAGGAACATGGAAGGTCTACACGTAGTTGTTGTTTAATTCATGAAAGATAAGTATGCTTATGTGTTTGTGCAAATGTTATGTTATGAATTATGATGTTCTGTTATGGAATTTCTATTGTCTATATGTATAAATTATTATTATTGCATGATTTTATTATTCCACTTAACTTTGTTCATATGCAGAACATTGCAGTATATTTAATGGTATCAGAGTTGTAAGAGAGATATTTTTGCATGGTGTGGACAAGCCTGTGTGGTTGGGTACATTACAAAGTGGTATTAGAGCAATTTTTGTTGAGTTGTTGGTAATGGGTACACTACAAAGTGGTGTGAGAGCCCCAGTTTTCAACACTGAGCCTGGATAGGCCAATTGATGGAACGCAAAAGTGAAATTTACAGACTATGCCGACAAATTGGATGATGAAATGATGGAAAAAGGATATCGAAATTCGTTTGTTGAAATTACAACATCAAAATTGAAAGAAATTTCATGGGTTTTTTTTGTATGATGTCGACTGCATGACATGGAGGCCATGTGTCAACTAACATGGTATAAAGATGTGTGTTTCCATAGTAGCATATACATATTGGACGATATGAAAATTGACATGTGATGTGGAGCCATGTGGCAGACCAACTGTCAGTCCCACGAAACTGCGATAAGGTCTTGGAAATTTTTCTAAGTGTCAATTCCATGAGACCGTGGTAAGAAGTGGAAAAAAAATGGTTAAGTGTTGGGAATTCTTGGACGAACTTATGAAAATAAGGATGCAAGATTATGAGTCCACAAAGATGGAAAAATGGCTAAGTTTTGGGACTTCTCAAACTAACTTATGAAAAGAAGGATGGAAGATTATGAGTCGGTAGGTTCGCGAAGATGGAAAAATCGCTAAGCATCGGGACTTCTCAGACAAACTTATGAAAAGAAGGATGCAATATTATGAGTCACAATTCTGCGAAGATGGAAAAATGGCTAAGTGTTGGGACTTCTCGGACAAACTTATGAAAATAAGGAAGCAATATTATGAGTTCATGAAAATGGAAAAATGGCTAAGTGTTGGGACTTCTTGGAAGTATTTATGAAAGGAAGGTTACAAGATTATGATCCCATGAGTCTGGGAGTCCACGTAGATAGAAAAACAATTGAGTGTTGAGACTTCTCGGACAAAGTTAGAAAAGGAAGGTTACAATATTACGAGTCCGTGAAGATGGAAAAATGGCTAAGTGTTTATGGAAGATTCATGGAAGGGTCTTGGACATAAGAGTCTAGATAACCACCTAGAAAATTGATCCAGGAAATTAATTTCACAAGAAATCAGAAGAAGAATTATGATGCACTATTGGAACAAAATTGTGCATAATTTTCATGAATCCATTAAATTATTTAGTCTAACAAATCTTTTTTCCTGCACATTTTGCAGAGTTAACATAATTTAGATCAAAACAGGATCAACATAGAGATAAAAAAAAATAGAAGATACACAGAGGACTTACAACCATGAAGAGGAAGTGAGGGGGTTGTATGTCAGTTTGAGTAATGAAGGTACAAATTCAAATGAACATGGAGAAGGAAAGGAGGAAAGAATGAACTTAGTGGAAACCATAATAATTATGCAAAATAATGTCCATAGTTATAAAGATGATTATGAGAGCCTTATGAAAGCCAAGGAGAAACAAGAAGGCTTCAACATAAAGTTAATGCAGAGCTTGGACATAATAGAGAAAAAAATGGATAAGGAGACTGAGTCAAGAGAATCAGGGAGTCACAGATCTCATGATGAGATGAGAAGAACAAGGAGTGTTGGAAGGAATCACCATCACTCCACAAGGAATTCAACTAGGAGAGAACATAGTAGTTCAAGTCCATCCCCTGTTAGGAAGCATAAGAGGAGGCCTATAATAGATGAGCTACAGAGAGAGATGAATAAGATCAAGCCTCCTACAGTTGATGGTGAAAAAACGAAGGATGAGGATGCAAAGTCTTGGCTATTGGGCATAATTTATGTGCCAAATTCTAAGGAATTGAAAAATGTGATTTTAAAACAAATGCATATTGTACCTTATGCTAGACACCAAGGTTACCAGAAAATCATTGCAACTGCCAAGAGACAATATTGTTAGCCAGGTATGAAAAAGGAGGTTGTTGATTTTATTGCCAAGTGTTTGGAATGCAAAAAGTCAAGGTTGAACACAGACACCCAACTAGTATGATACAACCATTACCCATTCATGAGTGGAAATGAGAAGTTGTAACGATGTTCATCACCAAGCTTCCCAAAAAATCAAGCAGCATGATTCCATCATGGTGGTGGTGGATAAACTTACTAAATATGCCCACTTTATTCCAGTAAAACTCACTCACAAGGAAACCAAAATTGTTGATATTTATATGAGAGAAATTGTTTGACTTCATGGTATACCTAAGACAATTTTGTTTGACATAGATCTAAAATTTACATCAAATTTTTGGAAAGGATTATTCAAAGGATTTGGGACCAATCTGAACTTTAGCACAACCTATAATTTCGAGTCAGATGGAAAAACATAGAGGGTGAATCAAGTGATAGAAGACATGATAAGGATGTATGTGATGGATAAACCATCCAAATGGGAGGATTACTTGGATTTAGTGGATTTTGCGTATAAAAATGGGTATCAAACATCTCTAAAGATGAGCCCATATGAGGCACTTTATGGTAGAAAATGTAACACACCAGTGAGTTGGGACAACCCAACAGACATAGCAGTGGATGGACCAGAATTACTAAGGGAAATGGAAGAGTATAGGGTGAGAATAAAACACAATTTAAAGGCTACTGAGGACAAGAAGATAAAATATGTGGATGAGAGTATAACACATAGAGAGTTCAAAGTGGCTGACCATGTGTTCTTGAAAGTAAAAGCCAAAAGAAGTTCCTTGAAGTTGGGAAATTGTTCAAAGCTAGCAGCTCTTTATTGTGGACCATTTGAAATCCTAGAGAGGATTGATCCCATAGCATACATGCTTGTCTTACTTGCATCAATGTGTATTCATAATGTATTCCATGTATTATTTCTTAAAAAGTATGTACCTGATGCTAATCATTTCATTGATTGGAATGTGATCTAGGTGGAGAAAGAAGGTAACTTTCCATTGCAACCAAATTTCATATTGGACTGGAAGATCAAGCAGCTCAAAAATCGAGCCATATGACTAGTAAATGTCTAATGAACCTGACACGATATTGAGAAAACACTTGGGAGAATGAGGATGCGATACGGGTAGAATACCCACGTATTTTTGAAATTTTTTGAAGTTTTGATTGTATATAACATAGTTACCAACTTAATGAGAACTGTGACCTCAAAACGAGAACTCTAGCCCTTTAAACCCATATTTTTGCATAAAACACATGAAAATCAACCCCCAAATCAAAATTGGTGCTACCGGTAGCACATTTTTTGTAATCGAGTCAAAATTATAACTTTTTTCAAGCACGGGCTTAAAGGATCAAATAGTTTCTCAAAAAAAATTTAAAATAAAACCCCAGATAAAAAGGTGGTGCTACCGGTAACACCATTTTTTGTAACCGGTTCACAATTACAACTTTTTTCAAGCATGGGCTTAAACGATAAAATGGTTTTTCAAAAAAACTTTAAAATCAACACCCAAATCAAAAATTGAAGCTACCGATAGCACTAATTTTTCTAACCGGGTCAAAATTACAACTTTTTCCAAGCATGACCTTAAAACATAAAATAGTTTCTTAGAAAAACCTTAAAATCAACACCTAAATAAAAACGTGACGCTATCTAAAGAAAAATGTTTTTCCTAAACGTTAAAATTGCAGCTAATTATGACCTAATTGAAATTGTGGCCCTCACAACAAATCCCTATAGAAATAAAAAAACCCAAAATTGGATCCTAAATGGTCACTTGAAAAGTTATTTACTAGCTATTTTTTTTCTTAAATTTACATTAAAAAATAAATAAAGAGAAATGAGAAAATCTTCACAAATATATTTGTCTTTAATGAAGAAAAAAACACATTTAAAAAAATATATTTGAACTCCAAACTTAAAATAAATACTTAACAAAATTGTAAAAAGCAAAGAAAATCTAGAAAGAAATGAAAAAAATTTAAAATTTCCCCGGAAAAAATAATTTAAAAAACAAAAATACGTTTTTTTGTTAAAAAGAAGAACAAAATATCCCTTCAAACTTAAAAGAAGAAAAATAAAATGAGAAAAAACAACAGAAAAATAATCGAAATTCAATAAAATATTAAAAAAAAAAACATCTAAAATATTTTTTTTTAACAAAAACACTAATATTACCTAAGCTAAAATTTTATTTAAATTTTTTTTTGAAAATAAAATGTAACTATATAAGCCCCGGATGGGGTGCCCCGCGGAAAGGAAAGGGCACGTATAGGCGCGCAGGGAGAGTCCATTTATGGTGGCCAACCGCCCTCACACCATCACCAGTTATGAGGGATCTCACCTCCATCGGCGTCCATCCATCGATGGGGCCTCTCACATGTGAGAATAGGTTGGCCAGCCAGAGCATTAAGCTCTCGGCTTTAATGGCTGCAACCATTGTTTATTCTATTATCCTACTCACCAGAACTCATAGAATGTATTCAAAACCCACAGAGCAGAGAAGGAACAGAAGCGCAAGAGACATCCTGGTATTGGTCCTCATTCTCACTATGCCGAGGGCGAGGGGAAGACCCCGCAAAGGAGTAGGATGGTACGCGACGGACTCCAAGAGGAAAAGACATAAGAAGTTTGAATGGGCTCTAGTTCTGGCTAAGAGGAAACGATGCAGGGAGACCATAGCAACAAACTCGCCCCCAAGAACCTACGTCGAGGAAATCTCGACTATGGAGCTCCCCCCGGACTTCTCTGAGAGTCAAATGTTTACAGTTCCGGATAATTGGAACCCCCCGACATGCATTGAAGCAACAACACCACCGCCCAGCTCGAGAGAGACACACGGTCCCAACGACGCCCTTAATGAAGAGTTCGCCACCTGCCTAGTTGAGGAGGAGCTATCAGGATGCAACACTGACTCCCAGCCATAGAGGAAGACACAGGGTCACCAGGAGACGGATGCCAAACCAAAGTCGCCACCCTCGCCACCACTCCTTCACTCGAAGCACTTGAACTTGATCTTTGAGGTTCGCAGTATGGTGGATGACCAAATCTTCAGGGTTGTCTGCGTTAGCTAGCGCTTGGACATGCTGTACACAGCCTACCCCAGTGCCACAACACGACAACAATGCCCCACCTGCGCTCAACACTATTTCATTCATGTCAGCAGCGGCAAGGCGAAGGAAGAATGCAAGGACTCCGGTGAATAGGTTCTTCTGTTTAGCATGGTCTTCAACTCCTTTTCTTTTGATGTTTATTAGAGCTGTAGCTCTTTTAGTTGTTAGCCTAGTTAGCGTTAGCATAGGCCTTACTAAATTGCTGATGAAAATGGACATGCACCCTGGTTTTCTCCAAGCAGGGTGGTGAAATGAACTGTTTGATTTTGCATGCTATTCTGGACATACCAACTGTCTTGGTTTCCTGCATAGGCAGAATAGTTGGCGCCTGTATGTCATCGTGTATTTCTTTTTTGAAGCTTTAATATAACAGGATTCGCTTTTTTACTTAAAAATAAAAATAAAAATGTAACTATATAAGATGCTAATAATATAACATATGTTAATATCATAGCAATGTTATATTATAACAATGTTATAATATAACATATCCATGGCCCAGGCCCAGGTCCCGTTAAAATGTATAAACTCCATAAAGCTTTTTCTCCAATCATTTATTATATGCTATGAGTTTTTAGCTGCATGTGTAATCACCGACCCAATTAAAATGAATACGGCCCGGTCCGACCTGGCTTGGTTGAAGCATCGGAATTTCATTTAACGATATGTCTTCGTATTATATTTTTTTCTTCTAATTGAATTCGGTATCTAGATAATATGCATTTAAATTTTTGGTAATCTGACAGGAAGTAAAGTTAATATAGCCTCCGATCAATCTTGCTGTGTAATTTATTTACGACATTTAAAATGTATATCAGTGGCAGGATTGTGAACTTTGATTTGAATTTATATATAAAACTTTCCCAGAATTCTTATTGTGTGATGGGTTCATGAGCATTGTGTGCAACCATGTGCATACTAATGATATTAGATTAGTTTCTGTATCGTAAAATTATTTCATGAGAGAAGGGTATGTCGTGTAAAATTATTTCATAACAGTATGTATCGTAAAATTATTTCATGACATATGAAAAGTATTATGTTGCAAATTGTAAATAATAAGTTTTTTTAGATACTTGTACTTTAGCTAAATCCTTTTCATATAAAAAATTGATGTTTAGTTTAATTGTGGTGTCTAATTTAATTACAACCTTAAAATTAAATTAAATTATTATGTTATAATATAACATATGTTTATGTTTTTTTTGATATTTATGAATTTGTTTTTGTGTAAATTTTATATTTTAAGTTTTTTATATAAATTTTAATAATTTTAAGGTTGTTTAATTTTTTTTTTTTTTAATTTTGTATTAAAATTTAATTTTAAGTTTTTTAATTCGGGGTTTTTTATATATATTTTTAATTTTTTTGGTTTTTTTCACCTAATATTTTTTATTTTTTTTTACTTTTTTTTTCTTTCTCTCTATATATATATAATTTTATGGTTTTCTTTTCCTCTTT